>JAOSBN010004928.1:0-19081 GCA_027563595.1 Erythroxylum suave | reverse complement strand
CCTTTAAGTATAAATACATTCATACCTAAACATATACATAATAACACTCATTTCTTTTTACTTATCATTTCTAAATTCCACTTAAAAATCAGCGTCCAACAATTTGAGGTAGGGTCGGTCATTTTGGGTGTTGTTTTGAGAGGTGTGAGGTTGAGAGGATCCTTCATGTGCAAAAGGATTGATTTCAGGAGGGTTATGCTAAGAGCTTCAGAAGGTTCGAAGGGCTTGGAGTTCAGTCAACACAGCTTGTAAGGCTGCATTTATTTGATCACAATTGGCTTCATGTCATGTCAAGGTGTCGTTGACGTCGTTACGAAACTCTGCATTAGTTTTTCCGCGAGTATCCATGTCGTAACCGCGCTCTTATACCACTGATACGAGTGAGTCTGTGAAGAAATGAAATGATAAAGAAATGAGAATAGGAAAGTTTGTCGTTATGATAGTCTCTATTTTTCTTATTCCATAAACTGGCTTTTATAGCCTTTACAAAACAAAAATAGCAAATAATAAGCAAACTGCAAACAAATCTTATCTTAATCTAAACTAACTGCAAACAACTCTTATCTTAATCTAAGCTAACTGTAAACAAATCTTATGTTAATCTAAACTAACTCATCTTGACCTCTTCAGCAGCTTTAATTGGAAACAATTGAGAAGCAGCTGAAGTCCATGTGCCCAGCTTGGGTGCATTTACGTAACATTCTCTCACTCAAAAACACCTGACAAGATAACTACAACTAATCCAGCTTTTTTAGCTTTCTCTAAAATGCTCTTAAAATGCTTCTGCTAACCACCTCTAAAATTGAGTATGTATGTATATATATACAATGCAACTAACTTAGTTATTATTAAGTGTTTCTATTCAACTGCTGCGTCCAAACTTATCTTCAAATTTTCAAAGGGGTAAGAATTATAACACACATTCCTTTTGATCTAATGAGACAATTAAGACTTTGGGAATTTAAATTTAGTGGAATTAGTTAAGTGAACATCTATAAATTGGGGCTAAACCTACAACACAAACATCGTTTATTACTCCTTTGAAAGTTAACCTGAAGAATTAGTTAAGTAGAAAAATGGGTGACAACCTTGTCTCATTTGAAGATGATGGTGAAATTGGGGAAAAAATGCTCAAAAATGACAAAACGTGTTGTTTTTGTGACAATGGTAGCTTATAGGAGTAAAAATGTAGAGAGATGTGCAAGGCACTAGGTTTAGTTAGCGTAAAACAAAAAAAGGATGTTAGGGTTTTCGTCAGTTGTAGTGACTAATATAAAGAATCAAGAGAGAGGAGAGACTCATGATGAGTACCTAGAGAACATGACAGGTTGCAAACTGAAGAGAGGAATAAGATATCTTCTGTTCGTTTGAAAAAATGACAATCATAAAACTCCGGTGCCTTTTCGCCTTTGCATTTGTTTTGCCTCTATTTTAAGATTAAATTTCCTTTTGTAATCTAGGAGGCTAATGATCTGTTTTTTCAATAAAATTTTCTTGTTTCCAACTATATTCTAACTCTTTTCTTTCTAATTTTAAAAACCCTAAAATTCCTCCTCTTCAACTAAAATTTCCTAAACAGAAAAAGCCCAACTCGCTCTTATGAAATTAATGAAATTATTTTAATAAGTCCTTATTAACCAAAATAAAAATAAAGATATCTAAGAAATCCGTTTAGCTATTATTATAAATTAGTTAAACTTTATTTTAGAATTAAGATTTGAAAATAGTATAAATAAAATTAAGTTTAATATTATACAAATTGAATGTGATAAAAACATAAATAAAACAATTAAAATAAATTGAATACAAGCATGTATGTATGTATTTAAAACAAATTCAATGGAATGTTAAATTAAGGTGTAAAACATTAAACAAAATTAAGTATCCAATGTTCCTATTACTCATTTCCAAATTCTATCTCAACAGTACCCTTCCAAAATGACCTCTCATTTTGACACCTTAAACGAGGAGAAAACGATGAGATTGCTACATAACCAGTCAATTTTTACAATTCTAAGATTGATATAAAACTAATTAAAGCAAGATGAATTCATGCTGGCTTTCCAAGACTACAATGAGGAATGGAAAATCAGACGCCATAATAATTCCTGAATCCATATAGAAGAAGCACGGTAATACTTGGGAGTCGTTGCTTCCTCAGTCAATGCCTATAAATGATGCTCAAGTATCCGACATTTGTTTTAAAAGAGGAGAAAGAGTCATGAAGAATTGTAAGGTTCCTAAAAGAAAAGATGAGAGTTGTGTGCTTGTGGATAAAGGGCTTTGTTGTTTTGTCCATCATACTTAGAACTTACCAATAGTTACAAAGTTCCCATGTTGATCCACAATAGTCTACTAGACACTTCAGTATCCTACTTTCCGACTTTGGTTAGTTGATGGTCTTCTCAAAGGTGTTATTTTAGCTCGTTGGTTATTGTATTTTTCCTATGTGCCCTTCAGGGTCCCCCGTGTGGTATCAGAGCCATTGTTCGTGTCTTGGCCGATGGTAACATTGTCTTTTATACTGAGTGAGCAGGAAGAGAGCCCATAAGATATGGAAACATTGTCAAACAACCATGTTCATTTATCTTCAACTTTGTCTATGTCTAGTTTACCTTCTAGTGTAAAGCGTGCATTGTGTAATCGTATAGAAAATTTAATAGAAATTACTCATGTTCTTGTAGAGAAATGTGTTTGTGAGTCTTCTTTACCTTTGTTGATTCCGTATAGTATATATTCTCTTGATCATTCTTGGACAAGGAATATACGTACTATCTTGTCTAGATCTCATGCTAAAGTCAAGAAAATCATCCAAAGTTCCAGATTAGAACAGTGTGATCTCAGATCTACAACAGTAGAATAATATGCGAAGCTTGAAATACCAAAGGAGTTGATCTCTCTTTGGAGAGAACATAACCATACACATCTTCATGTTGGAGCTTTATGACTTGTTCTCACACTTCATGGTAGAAAGGAAATACCTGAGATAGGATATTTCTTCTAGACACTACCTACACAACGTACCAAAATGTCTTGATTGGTACCTTGCTGACTACTCTCAACAGTGAAAGTGTAACCTTTACGATAGTACCTGATTTCAACATCAGGTTGGATGATCCCACTTTGTCTGAATGATTGCAAGTTCATATCCAGAGCACCGGAGTAGATCAAGATCCTACAACCATCATGGTGACTCTACATCACTAGATGATCTATCGTCTGTAGAATCATGCTTTGGACCTTAATTTTCCAAACTCTACTTCGAAGGTTGTTCTTTACATGGTTGTTGATCGTTCTAATGATCATACTACTATACCCCATATACCAAAACAACTACCAGCAGTAGAGCTTGAAAATCTTATACCTACTTAATGGATCATCAATTACCAAAGGGTGTTCCACGTGCCTCATCAACACTCTATTCAGATAACAACTCCTCCAATTCTAAAGACATTAAACAATGGAATGGTCAAGTCCATCTATGCAAAGCCCAATGAAGATCCACCTATAACTTCTACCTTTAGGGCTATTTTTTTGATCCAGCCCATGTTTTCACATACGAAAGGTAAATATAGTCCTCCTATTCATTATTTCAAATCTAACAAAGAACCAGTTTATGTTAGCCATCATCATGGAGATTTTGTATGGGATGTTGACCCATTTATATACGAACCGAACTGTGAAGTCTGTCTCAAACCTGAGTTAGACAGTGATGATGGTGATGAGTGGTATGCTAGAAAATGAAGGAGGAAGAAAAAGACTAAATCTCATTGTATGCCTTTGCAATAACATCATCCACACAAGAATGATTCATATACAGTTGCTTTCAGGAAATTTATTGGTCTAACTATCGAAAGATTCAGACCTAGATCTCTTTATGAGATGCTGAACTCCTCTAGCTGTCAAACAAAGCTAGTAGTTCCTGTTATGACTCCTACTTTTATACCATGTATGATGGTAACGCCATATGAGGAAGATTTTCCTTCTCTATACAGGAGTACTAATGAATCAACAAGGTTCATCTCTAGCCCTTATACTCGAGCCTCAGGAATAACTTCATGAGGAACACTTATTTCAAATCTATCTGATAAAGTTCTTAATTGCCAAACATTAAATACAGTAGTAGATAATAAAGTTCTTTGAAGAATTGATTCCAAGCTTGATGGAATCAGTCAACATACTCTTGCTACTCATCACAAAGTAGACGCCATCTCTAAGTAGATCCAACAGATGTACCAATCTTATGAAGCTCAGATCAAGCAACTTGATGTTGATCTTTGACATTAAATTGCTATATATTATCTTGGACCTGACTTCGATGTCAAAGTAAGAGAAATTGAAAAGATACAAGGAATTGTAAGGCAAATAAAAGCTAATATGCACAATCACAGTCTAAAGTTGTTTATGGCTCATCCTCTTTAGTATTTCCAAATACACAGCCAGTATACACTTCTCCTCTGCATTAGAAGTATCCAGAAGAAATCGACTATTCAAAGGTATTCAAGTTTAATTATCCTTTGATTAGAGGGTATATTCATCCTTAGGCAGCTCAAGCAAAACCTAGAAAACCAAAATCAAAGTCAAAGCCTGAAAAGGTTCCTGAGCCATTACCTTCATACACAAAACCTAAACCAGTTAACCAGTGGAGTAAACCGTTATAGATATATACTCCTCCTACTTCTCCATCGAAGTTACAAACTTCCACTTTTACTATGAAGGATAAAGCACATCTGACAAGAGTTCATTGCAGCTCTTACACCTACACATGTTGCAGAAGATACTTATTCTCAAACAGATAAGTCAGAAGCTTGTTCTGAAGCCACTATCCTAACATCTGAAGTCTCTGCAACAATTTCTGAGTCATCATCTAAACAAATCTCTGATCCATCATCTGATTCCTCAGCCCAACTAGTTGATCTATCAGACTTAGCACAAGTTCTGATGACTATGCTTGAACCAACTAAAGTTGAACTAGAAATAAGTGAAGCAGAATCCACAGGTACTGAACCTTTCAGACCTTTACTAGCTCCATAAGTTGAGCCAGCTACACAGGCTACTTCACAAACCAAGCCTACTTGAAGACCTTGGTTTACTTTTGACGATCTTCCACCCAAGAAATAAAGAGATCGATTACATGAATTTGGTTCATGGATAAATCTTCAAATGAATAAACCTAATAATCCTTTACTGGATATTTTTTCTGAATTTACTTCTCATTTTATTGGTACTTTGCGAGAATGGTGGCAAAATATAAGCAATTATCAAAGACTTCAATTTATCTAAGTCACTACAGCTAGAGCTCTTTTTGGAATAATTCATAAGGAATTCATTCGTGACTTTCAGCTGATTAATAAGTAGATTCGTAAGGAGTATTTTGTAATGAAATGTTATTCACATGACAAGCGTGATCTATAGAAGCATTACAAACGTGTGACAGAAAGGTACTATCTTTTGAATGGATGGAATGATGTTAATCTTCGATGTGCTTTTATCTCATCCCTTCCAGATCAATTACAACCGAAGTTACAAAGGACTATAATTTCTTTGCAAAGAGATATGACTAATATATCTCTCGGAGAAATCTACCAGCTTGCTCTAGCTTCTCTTGATAAGTTGTTTGATCAATATACCTTATTCAAGAATATCGTTAAAGGTAGTCTAGTTCTCAAATAGGCTTGCAAGAAGACTTATCTTCAGATAAAGTGTAAAGATTAGATGAAATGTGATTGTAGTAATAAGAAGAAAGATTACTACAGACAAGCCTATCATCGAAGAAAGTTTTGCATACAAATGGAAGGTTACAAGCCTATAAGGAAAACATATGTGAGAAAAGAGTTTGTTCGATTCTTCAAGAAAAAATCCCATCAATCTCAAAAAGCTAAACGATGTTTCCTTTGTGGACAATTAGGACACTTTCCCTGAACCTATCCTCACAAAAGCAAGAAAGATGTCAAGTTATTGAAGCAAATTCAATCCATTTTGCCTACTCATTCTTCTAATAACTTTGAAGATCTTATTGAGGAACAATCCACTGAAGATGAAGATACAAAGTTTTTTGTTTTTGTTCCAACTTCTGAAGAAGGATCATCTGATGATTCACTTTACATGTTGCAACAGTAGACCTGTATGAAATTAGATCGTACTCTAGTACAAAGACCATATATCCAGATCCAACTCTTCAGATAGGATAAATATGACAATCCCATCAAAGCTATTAGGTTTATGGATACTGGATCTAGTGGTGCAATTATGAAGCTCTACATTTTACCTTCTGAGTCATGAGCCTCATAGGATGAATACTTTACAGTTGTAGATGGTAATTCGCTCAAGATTGGGCTTACTATTAAAAGAAAGATTGAAATCTGATTCTTTCCACAACATACAGTTTGGACTAAAGTGCTAGGAAGCAATCTACCTAGCCCTGATATTATCATTGTTATGGATGTATATAGTAAAGTCTCACCTTTACAAATCCTTCCCACAGGCCTTAGGTATCGATCTTTTTTCAGTCCATACACTGAAATAAAGAATGTGTTTGAACTTTCTCAAGTTCCTACACCGTATGCATCACTGAAAGATAAAATGTTGGAATACCGTCCTAGATCACATAGATAGTTTACTCATCCATATCTTCTTTAGAAAATGTTGACTTTTTCATAAGTTTACCTTTAGAAAAGAATGAGAATATCAATCCTACGAAAGGCATACATCCGGGGATGAACCCTGATGATCTGAAGCTCACACAACATGAGTGTTATCCTTTTGAAGCAAGGACTTATTGAGCCCACAAAGTTAGATTGGGCTTGCTAGGCGCTCTATGTCAAAAAACGTTTAAAGTAAAAGCGCGGTAAGATGAGATTAGTAATTGATTACAAGCCTCTGAATGCATTCCTGCAAGATGACAAGTTTCCTCTTCCAAAGATTTGTACTCAGGTACTATTTTAAAAAGAAGTTATCTTTTCTAAGTTTAATCTTAAAGCAGGATTTTGACAATTGGGTGTTCAAGTCATTGAATGGTACAAAATTGCATTCTACATTCCCACTGCTTAGCACCAATGGACTGTTATGCCATTGGGCTTAAATCACCCCATCACTGTTTCAAAGAACTATGACCAAAATCTATGAGCCTATCCTTAACAGTGCAATCATTTACATCGATGTTATTCTTCTGTTCTCAAAGACCCATAAGGAACATCAGGCCTTACTATTATAATTCTTGGATCTTACTAAACAATATTATATTATGCTTTCAACCTCTAAAATCATCATTGGTACTAAAGAAATTGAATTTATAGTTATGCATTTCAAAGATGTATTCTGCCAACCTAGTCCATATATTGCACAAGAGCTGTTATAGTTTCCTGATGAATATCCCACTATTAAACAAATACAACAATTCTTCGGGATTGTTAATTACATCCGAGAATTCATACCACATGTGGCAGCTTTCACTTCATACTTATCCAAGTTACTGAAAAAGAATCCACCACCTTGGACTACAGAACAAACGAAGGTTATCTAACATCTAAAGCACATTTGTTAAAACTCTCCACCCTTAAAGATTCCTGATAAGGGCCAACACATTTTACAAACAGATGCTGGTGACAATTATTGAGGTGTTGTGCTTCTCGAAGAAATCAATGGCAATTGCCATTACTATGGTCATGCAAGTGGACAATTTCGATCATCTGAATGCCATTATCACATCAGTTCTAAAGAAACCTTAGCTGTCAAAAGAGGTATTGAAAATTCTGCTTTTCACCACCTTATCACTTTCTTATTGAAATGGATAATACTTCCTTCCCTAAAATTCTTGATTAACCCAAGAAACATCTTCCTAACAGTCAATTGCTACATTGGCTGGAATGGTTTTCTCATTATAAATTCTTCATCTACTACATCAAAGGCCACCATAATACACTTTCTAATTTTTCTTTCTCGGCCTACTAAATCTATCTCGTTTCTTTCAAATTCTCTACACCATTTTATTCCTCTTTTTTGGCTAATGGAGTTTCCAAAATTTGCAATCATGGAAGGACCGAATCCATAACACTTGATGCATCAGATGTCTCCATTATATGACTTTTCTTTTTAGGAGTTTGCTTTTACTTTTGATTCTTTTGATAAAAAAGAATCTTTTTAACCCAAAAACTACTATACAGGATTCCTTCTTATCATTTTACTGTTAACTTTTAGAAAGTTGTTTACTTTTTTAAAGTAACTTTCTTAAAGTTGTAATGATTGTATTTTCTTTTTTAAAGTTGTAATGAGTATGTCTTTAGGGAGTTTTACTTTTATATCCCTTGCTTAGCCTATAAAAGCAAGGTTTCTCCTTCATTGTAATCACGTTTTATCTTGAATCCTACTAAAGTGAAGAAGTTTGAGTTTTATGAGTAGTTCCTATTCTCTCTAAGTTCTCCCTCTCCTGAAAGCTTAAGTCTTGATTGCATGATACCATCTATCTTGGTACAGAGACAAGTATGCTCTACAGTCACCTCTTCTGAGGATCTTATGTATCAGAAAGTCTAAGACTTTCTGTAACTGTATTTAAAACAATTTTGCTATGGGATTAGAGTTTAACGGGAAAAGAGTGTAGGTATTGATAGTTGCATTTTGCATGATGTTTTAGAGTTTAATTTGTTATGCATTTAGTGTTAAAGTGAGTGTTGAGCATACGTTTAGAACTTAATTAGGTTATTTTGTAAAATTAAGTATGTTTATGGGATAGTTGGAATTCTTGAGCTTAAATTGTATATTTTTTTAGGTACCTTGATGTGTGTGCTAGTGTTATAGGGCAAACAGGGAAGAACAGTGAAGATTTAAAGAGTTTTGGGCTTAAGGACATAGGCCACGATCATGCAAGTTGGAATTCTTGAGCTTAAATTGTATATTTTTTTAGGTACCTTGATGCGTGTGCTAGTGTTATAGGGTAAATAGGGAAAAACGGTGAAGATTTAAAGAGTTTTGGGCTTAAGGACATAGGCCACGATCGTGCATATAGGCCATGGTCATGACAGAAAAGGAAGAAAAAGAAGCAACCAAATCATGATCATGACAGAAAGTGTCAAGTCAGGACACGATCGTGCACTCCAAGCCACGCTCGTGACAAAAAGGGTAAAACGCCAGCCACAATCGTGACATGAAGGGCCACAATTGTGCCTTGCATTGGGCTGATGTGAAAACTCAATTTTTGGATTAATTTTCAAACCTTTTCAACCCTGAGTTTTACCTAGGGCTACCAGAGAATAAATAAAACAAACCTTAGTAGCCGTCGACATTCATTAGAGAGAGCCAAAAAGTTTTACAAGGAGTGATATTTCGTCATCTCGAGAGAGATCGTAGAGAGAGATCAAGAGATTGATGAAGGAGACAAAGGAAGAGAGACACGGAGACTAGCTAGACGTGAAGTACTTCCCGGAATAGGTGGTTTCCTGCTGTCACTGTTGCCGAGATTTCTTTCCCGAGAGTATCTCCATGTATTTCAGTTTTATTATTGTATAGAATTGAAATAGGTGTTGGTATTGATTGTGTGAATATTGAGTCGTGTTTATACTAACCTTTGGATGTTAATTTTTGAGATTAATGAAATTTGATTGATTATGTTTTTTGTTGCTTGATTGTGATTTCAATTCTGTGAGTAATAATTTAGTAATAAACTGAGAGGGTGAGCCAGGTAAAAATCAGCGATTTGGGCTAACGAGAGTTAGGTAAATCGATAGGTAGAGAATTGAGTCAAACTGGTAAAGTCGTGTAACGAGAGATCGAACATAAATTCCCAATAGGTTAATAAACATTTTAGAACTAATTGAGGTTTTGGACCAATTAAAGCTCTAGATATCGTAATTCCATAATTTGAATTAGGGATTATTAATTAGGGTTAAGAATTATAACTCGAGAGAGAGTAATTCACCCTAAGACCGTCTAGGCCCATCAATTTGGTAGTTGGATAATTTGTTACATTTTGTTAAATTTTGAATTAAATCTCCTTTCTCTCTCTAGGTAATTTCTCAGTTAATCTCGGGCTGGTTGTGAGCTGCTGTTTGTTTATTGTTTTGGTGCTTTAATTTCTAGTATTTGATTCTTGATTAATTTAATTTCTGTTTAGTTAATTAATTAGGTATTGCGAACTTAGTTGCCTTAGATTTTAGGACTAGTTACCTTCCTCGTGGGATCGACACCTTAGGTACTACTCGAATGACCCGTGTGCTTGCTGTAATTACCAAGGTTATAAATAGTAAAACTTAACATGTATAACCTTGAGCGAACAAATTTTTAGCGTCGTTATCGAGGAAGGCAATTTGGTTTTATAGTTTAAGGCATTAGGATAGTTTTAATCTTTGTTTCGTTTTACGTTAGTTTGATGTAGGAATCCTGCTCGTGTATGAACACAAGGGTCGTACATCAGAGACTTTAGATTTAGACATAACACGTTTAGAATGAACCCTTAGGAAAGTTCGGCGAGAAGAAGAAGAAAAGCTCGAGGAAGTACAAATGGCCAAAGAGTTCTAAGGAAACATAGATCAAGAAGTCAACCCTAGAAGGTAGCAACAGAGGACACTTATGGATTTTATGAGACCAAGGTTCAATCCAGCGAACCAAGGAGTGGCTAGACCACCTATTCAAGCGATCTCCTTTGAAATTAAACCCGCCCTCCTAAATATGCTTCAATAGAACGTCCAATTCGATAGACTAGCAAATGAAGACCTGAACTCTCTCATCGTGAGTTTTCTTGAAATATGTGATACTTTCCAGTATCACTAGATGTCTGAAGACGTGGTGAGAATTAGGTTGTTTCCTTTCACTGTTAAAGACAAAGCGAAGGCTTGGTATCATTCACTGAGCCTCGCTAACATACAACGTGGGAACAGTTGGTGCGTGCCTTCTTAGATAAATATTTCCCATTGACGAAGACCACTAAAATAATAAAGGAAATTATTGATTTCCAACAAAGAGACAGGGGGTCCATTTATAAAGCATAGGAGCATTACAAGGACCTGCAGAGGAAATGCCCGCATCATAATTTACCCAAGGAATTCCTACTGCAGACATTTTATAATAGAGTCAACCCACCTACCAGAGGCATTATTAATTCAGCATGGAGAGGATCGTTGATGAGAAAGACGATCGATGAAGTAGAGGAGCTGATAGACAAGATGGCCAGCAATAGTTGTTTGTGAGCCAGTGGATGTAGTAGGCAACCTACTCATTTTAGGGAGCAGAAGGGAGTTGTTGCGTAGTCAATCAAATGACGGAGACGCAAGCTAAGATCGACAATCTGACGCGACAACTAAGTAATATGAAGGCTTCATCCTCGAGTCAAGTAAAGGCTGCGTAAATGAAGTGTGAGTTATGTGGCCAAGTGGATCATGATAGGTAGCCCGGAGCAAGTCAATTACATGTGTGTGCAATTCGGATGCGGAGGAGGTAATAATCCTTACTCCAATACCTATAACCCTGGATGGAAGAATCACACAAACTTCTCCTGGTGGAGCAACAACAATGGAGGGCAGTTCAGACCCCAAGGCCAATCGAACTTCCAACAGGATAAGACAAGCTCGATGGATTTGAAATTGGACAGAATTTTGGACAAGATAAGAGGAATGGAGAAAGCATATAGGAGGTTCGAAAATAAATTTGAGCGAGTCACGAAAAATCATGCTTCGTCCATCCATAATTTGGAAGTCCAAGTGGGGCAACTCGCAGAAGCAATATCAACTCGGAATGTTGGGACTCTTCCTAGCAACACTGAGTCGAATATGAAGGAGCGTATCATGGTTATAAGCCAAAACCAAGATGAAGAGTTGGAAGAGGAAGAGGAAGGTCAATTGGCTGAAAAAGACCTTCCAATTAGGAATGTAAGACAAGCGGTGCAAATGACTCGACGGTTACTTCCAGTCCATTTTTTTTAGAAGAAGGAACTATATGCTAGAAGGGAAGAGGAAAAGTTGCAAGAAATTGAGCTCAACTAGATTGAGGAGGTGATAGAACGAATATTGGTTAAATTAAATCTACAAGGATCTGTAACAGAAAAGGGAGTGGAGAAACTACTGGAAGACACCTCTAGCATAGTGAAGAAGGATGATCCAGGGGACTTTTTCGTTCCCTATAGTATCAGCAAGATCATTATAGAGAGGGCATTCGCGGACCTAGGCGCAAGTATAAATATGATGCCCTATACTCTTAGCTTGAAATTGAGACTACAAAGGTTAGTGCTCACTAAGTTTGTGATTAGGACAGCTGATAGGACTATGCATAGAACAATAGGAATTTTACCAGATGTCCTGGTAAAAGTGGGCAAATTCATTTTTCCCGCAGATTTTTGTGTTATAGATGTCAAGGAGGATGAGGATTACCCGATTATTCTAAGACGACCGTTCTTAGCCACTACACGACCAGATTGACGTAGACGGGGGAGAATTAACGTTGCAAGTGGGAAAGGAGCAACTGACCTTCATGGTGACTATTAAAAGTACGGAGCTCCTTCAACTCCTATGGATCGCAATAAACCCAAACCTCAATGAGAATGGGAAGACATCGAGGATCCCACAAATGCTTTCCAGAAGAAGCGCTTGCAAAGGAGGAGGCAAGATAAGGAAAATGTCAAGGATGATGGAAATTTCCACATGGAAGCAAAGGTTCAAACTTTGAGAGTAATGACAAGGCTACCATCTAACCATTCATTTCAACCACTGTGAGCATAAAAGGAGCATCGAGCTACCGATGTAAACAGAAGCGCTGCATGGGAGAGGCAACCCAAGGAAAGTAGTTATTGATCAACTAGCTGAATTCAGTAGTTAGTTGTTTTTGTAATTAGGTAAATAAAAGCCAAGAGAGGAATATGATCATAGGAGGAGATTACATAAGCACATAGAGTGAAGGGAAGGAGAAAGAATTGAAAAAGAAGGACTTGAGTGTTGGAGTTAAGCATCGGACAAAATCGTGGCCTATCAGGTCATGATCGTGGTCTGCGACTGAGCTGTCTGTAGTTTATATGTTGCATGCCACGATTATGGCCTGCAACTGTGCGTTAAAGGTGGAAGACGCAAATTTAAAGTGAAACTTTTACCATTTTACCCTTTTTCCCACCTATATATTCAATTTTTCATTTATATATTCAATTCTCCCTTAACTTTTACCTTCACTTTTATTTTCATTTTATTTCTCTAGAATTCCAGTTTCCAACACTCTAACATCTCTCTGGAAATTTGCAAACCCAATTATTGTCCCACACTCAACCCAATCATGTCTCCAATCAAGCAAACTACACGAAGAGACAACAAGTAGCGGGATAGGGGAGAAGGAACCGAGCAATAGACATTGGAGCTCCATTCCTAATTTACACTGAGAAAGAAGGTACTTGTTTCCATTCTCTTCGCTTTAGGTAAATTGTTGTACCCAAATATTTTGATATTGATATATTAGATAGGATTGAAGTACGTGAGCGGGTAGAGAACTTAGCAGAGAGGATTCAGTGGGGCAATCAATTTCTAGTTTATGAAAAGTTGACCGTAGAATTCTTCATAACTTTAACCTTTGACCCTAAGAATACTAAGGAATTATGGTTTAGATTGGGGGGGCAAGTATACGAACTGACGATAGAGATCATGTGTGATATTTGTAGATTCCTCGAATCCACTATTGTCAACCAACATGATAATTTTTGTGCCTCCCAATACTGGCATGAGCTTACCGGAATTGAGCGTTTTTATTCTAAAATGCCCATGACAACATTATTCGATGTCATGAACATTTGCTGCTGCAGAAGTTCATGTGTCAGCTGGTCTTTGATAAATTAGAGACCAACAAGTGTTCGACCAAGGAACCTTTTATACTGTTGTGCATAGACCACAATATACCGGTATGTACATCTACACATGTGCTCAATGCTCTTGCTGCAACTCTGTGAAAGTGGAGTAACCATTTGGGAATGGGGTACATGGTCTTTTCCATCACCAAACATTTTGGCATGGATTGGAGTCGATTAACAGTTCACCTGTAGGATTTTCTTGATCATCACCACTTATTCCCAGTAGAAATTATCCATTCTATAAACATGGAATTGCAAGGTATCCATGAGAAGACACATGTGCAGACTAGGGAAGGTCAAACAAGTTCGAGCTCTGCACCACCTTATCAAGCCCCGATGGACTCAACAAATGAAGAATCCGAACAAAAGATGAAGAT
Organism: Erythroxylum suave; assembly: GCA_027563595.1. Lineage (NCBI taxonomy): Eukaryota > Viridiplantae > Streptophyta > Magnoliopsida > Malpighiales > Erythroxylaceae > Erythroxylum > Erythroxylum suave. The sequence goes on along the minus strand of JAOSBN010004928.1, from coordinate 4,897 downwards.
GACCAACGCTGGACAAAGGTTTTAGATGCCATGTCTGAAACCAATAGAGCACTCGAGGAACTGATGCATACACAACAACGCTAGAGCTGAGAAATTCGACGACTTCATCGGTATTTTAAAGCTCAAGGGATTCAGATACCACCCCCGACACCATCACCACCTTCGTCCCTATAGATCCAAATCTAACCCAATTTGTCCTTAATTTCATTTTTTTATCTAATATTACATTGTTGTATGTTTATGTTTTCTTATTTTGTTATCTTTTATCACTTCGTTATTACTTAAATTCTTGTCTTCGCATTTTGTTATGTGTTATGTTTTATGGGTTTCCTTCTCACATTGAGGACAATGTGTTGTTCAAGTGTGGGGAGGGATTATGTGTGTTTTTTTGCGTGTAATTTTACATGATAGTAGTAGGTTGCATTGTGAATTGTGTGAATGTGTCAATGGCATAGATTGAATGAAATTTTTTTAACTTTGGACGTAGTCTATTAGGTTGCGAATGATCATTAGCCTGCAAAATTAGTACATAAGGGCCTTAGATAAATATACAGCCTAATTAGGACTTAATATAATTTTAGCACCCTCTATATTGTCGCATTCTTTTATAATTTGAGGCCTTTTAGCATAAGGAGCTTGACTAGTACTTTTCATGAAAACTAAAAGCAAAAAGCAACAAGGTAGGAAAAAAAGTGTGTTAATAATCACTATTCCGTTGGACTTCGGGTTATAAATAGAGCTAGTAGCCAGTTGAAAACATGATATAGCTGAGTAACTGGATCGACACATATCACAAATGTGTGCTTTCGCGTAAAAAGGCTATCATGACGTTTCAACCAAGCTGTTAATAAATGACTTAGTCGAGTAGCCGAGTCAATATTCATCACAAATGTTTGCCTCCGAGTAAAAGGCTAAGTCCCGAAAAAATAAAAAAATGTGTGTCACCTTAATTAAAAACCTACTGGACCTGTAATAAGCTTGAATTTCATAGATTTATACTTAGGAATAGCTACAAAAGCCTAAGGGACCGAAAAATTATCAATGTGTGTGTACAATTGAAAAGGGTAACTAAGTTAACATCTAGGTCTTGATTTAGTTGTGTATTAAGCCTAAGCCCTAAACAACCTATGTTGGTTATTAACAATTTGCAATAATTTGAATAGTTGTGTCTAAGGTTAAATCTGTTTCATGGAAATTAGAGCCATTGTCACATTATTGCATTGTGTGTGTGTGTGTTATAATGTGTTATGTGTTGTTATTTTGTTTGCTTGAGGACAAGCAAACGTTTAAGTGTGGGGATGTTGATAGTTGTGTTTTACATGATATTTTAGAGTTTAATTTGTTATGCATTTAGTATTAAAAGTGCGTGTTGAGCATGCATTTAGAATTTAATTAGGTTATTTTGTGCAATTAAGTATGTTTATGGGTTTGTTGGAATTCTTGAGCTTAAATTGTATTTTTTTGAGGTACCTTAATGTGTGTGCTAGTGTTGCAGGGAAAACAGGAAAGAATGGTGAAGATTTAAAGAGTTTCGGGCTTAAGGTATAGGCCACGATCGTGCATATAGGCCACAGTCGTGATAGAGAAGCAGGAAAAAAAAGTAGCCAGGCCGTGATAAGTACACGATCATGACAGAGAGCATCAAGTCAGGATACAATTGCGCACTCCAAGCCATGATCATGACAGAAAGGGTAAAGCGTCGGACACGATCATGCCTTGCATTAGGCTGATGCGAAAACTCAATTTTGGGATTAATTTTTAGACTATTTGGACCCCAAGTTTGACCTAGGGCTGCCAGAGAATAAATAGAACAATCCCTAGCAGCCGTTGGCAGTCATTAGAGAGAGGCAAAAAGTTTTGCAAAGAGTGAGATTCTGTCATCTCGAGAGAGAACGTAGAGAGATCAAGAGATTGAGGAAGGAGACAAAGGAAGAGAGACACGGAGACGAGCTAGACGCGAAGTACTTTACAGAACAGGTGGTTTCTCACTGTCACCGTTTCCGAGATTTTGTTCCCGAGAGTATCTCGATGTATTTCAGTTTTATTGTTGTATATAATTGAAATACGTGTGGGTATTGATAGTGAGAATGTTGAGTCGTGTTTATACTCACCTTTGGATGTTAATTTTTTAGATTAATGAAATTTAATTGATTATGTTTTCCACTGCTTGATTGTGATTTCAATTATATGTGTAATAATTTGGCAATAAACTGAGAGGGTGAGTTGGGTAAAAATCATCGATTTAGGCTAACGAGAGTTAGGTAAATCAATAGGTAGAGAATTGAGTGAAACCGGTAGAGTAGTATAAAGAGAGATCGAGTATAGATTCCCGATAGGTTAATAGACAATTTAGAACTAATTGAGATTTTAGGCCAATTATAGATCGAGAGATCGTAACTTCCATAATTTAAATTAGGGATTATTAATTAGGGTTAAGAATTATAACTCGAGAGAGTAATTCACCCTAAGACCATCTAGGCCTATCAATTTGGTAGTTGCATAATTTGTTAGGTTTTGTTAAATTTCGAATTAAATCCCTTTTCTCTCCTTTGGTAATTTCTCGTTTAATCTTGGGTTGGTTGTGAGTTGCTGTTTGTTTACTATTTTGGTGCTTTAATTTATCATATTTGATTCTTGATTAATTTAATTTCTGTTTTAGTTAATTAATTAGGTATTGCGAATTTAGTTGCCTTAGATTTTAGGGCTAGTTCCCTTCTTCGTGGGATTGACACCTTAGGTACTACGTGTAACACCCCACCCTCTCGAGACCTGTACTCGACATCCTGTGTGATGTTCGAGAACTTGCCCCTTGAGGGTGGCATGCTAGAACACTCATCATTCAAAAATTGGTGTAATTTTTTTTTAAACAACAAGAACATATGTGGAAATAATAACCAATTCGGGCCCACTTTTATTCATAAACATTTTCAATCAACACAATACAATCAATAGAATTTTAATAGCTAAATTAGGGCCCATTACAAAATACAAAACACTTTAGTCATAATATCTTTACATTCCACCATAAAAGCCATTGTATACCCATTATACAAAAATTTCAAAATACATTATTTTATAGAAATCACGAAATACAATTATTCAAAAAAATAGGAAAACACTAATGTAGACGCGAACTAATCCCGACATTGATTCCTCACTTGTATGCTATAGGGATACTCCCGTTTGCCTAATGGGATATTTTTCTGATCCTAAAAATATTTGCAAATTTTGGGTGAGTTTTGCGAACTCAATGAGCGACCATCATCAATGGCTCACCCAGTCACATAACACATAAATCACATTCACAACATTTCACATTTCACATTTCACAATCAATATAATTTAATCATTCATGTTATGCATATGTAGTGTGTATGAGACCCATATTCCATTCATTACTTTGTTGTGACCGAGTACCTAAATTGTCCCATATAGGGCTCATTGATAACTATCCCATATAGGGCTCTTTGATAACCATCCCATATAGGGCTCATTAAACGTTGAGCCTGAGGCTCTGAATCACTTTTGAGCTAGAGGCTCTTTTTCACTCTTTGAGCTTTAAGCTCTGATCAGTGGCTACTCTAGTCACATTCGTCATTATATTTCATGCAATCAGGAAATGAAATGCATCAATCACATTTTCATGATCCCATTCAATCACATTCCTATATCATCGGACCTTAGTCTGGCATTCAACATTAAGTTGAGAATCACATTTTCACTTACATGCAAATGCTCATTCAAAGCACATTTATCATCAAATTATGTACACTTAGTTCATCTCATTCACATATAAGAAATTCTTTAATATCTCAACCAAGCATCACAATCATCGAACTTCCTGTCTGGAAACCAACACAATCAATCACATTCATATAGACATTCAGTAGTTAATCAATACTAAAATTCACTCAAAACAAACAATGAAATGAGACCATCTAGGTTTACTCACAAGTTGCTCCTGAAGCTAATGCTTGGAAGTTCTGGCATCGTCTAGAGTTTGACGTTCCAGTTGTTCCTATATAGCAAACACCATACACATATATCACATTTTGTACAATCATAAGTGTTTAATAATGCACATGCATGAAATGAAATATGTACAATGCACGTTCATGACAATCTCGAGTATTTATCCATCAATTTCATCACAAAGTCATTCTCATATCAAAACTCATCTAAGTACAATTTATACTTAGGTTTATGCCTCACTAAAACCATTAAAAATCTCTATTTCTTTCTCATTGATTCACTTCAGATTTTTCTAAGTCACACTTTCGGGTCTACTGTTCACATTCAATTAGAAAGTGAAACTAATGTAATTTTGTGCTATCCTCTTCTAGAAAAGTGTTCCTATATGTCTTATGTTTCTTTTGACACCAACATCATTCAATTAGGTTCAGTACTCTAAAAGTTATACTCCAAACATTTTCGGACTGTTCTTATTCTGAGACAGTGCCCTATACTCAAATTCCACCCAAAAATTGAAATTCTTACAATCCGATTCAGAATTTTATTTCTTCAGATAATTTGTATCCCTATTTCTCTAGTTTACTCCAAATCAAAAATCATCCTAATTGGATAAATATGGGTCAAGATATCATAAAAATACAAAATCATGTTTAAGTTGTGCAGGAAAGTTGGCCGCGGCGAAGTCAGAAGTTAGCCGCGACAAACTTTTCCTGAGAGGAATCCTCATAAAATCTTGAGATTTGGCTGTGGTGAACCAAGGAGTTGGTTGCGGTGAACTTTTCCCGAGAGGAAATCCTATAAGTTGGCCGCGGCGAACTTTCACAGAAGGTAGTAAACAGAACTCCTTTTCTAGCTTTTCCAACTCTATTTTTCAGATCCGTTTTGTATGACCATTATGACCTAGAAAATGAGGTTTTTTGGCAAT
>JAOSBN010004917.1:0-19084 GCA_027563595.1 Erythroxylum suave | reverse complement strand
TTATTCACTCTCATTCTCTTGCTAGTCTCTCATCTCTTCTATTTTCGTGGCTTCCTTCTTCTCCTCTTCACTCCCACGATTTTAGCTCACCCAATCTCCATTCACGTTACAACTTGCTCTCATCTTTCATTTGCTAGTCTCATCTTGCTCTCTCTTTCACTTCTCACACCTTATCACTTTTGGAAGATGATGAATGTGGGTTATATAGAGAGCTAGGGATAAGAGGAATCTTGAATATTTTGAAGGTAAATCAAGTAAGTTATGCTTTAATATTTATGGTTAATGTTAAATCTAACTAATTTGATGAGTAATCTGGGATTGATGATTTGATTATGGAAGTTTATGTGTGTGATACGTGGGTGGATTAATGATAAAGACATCATGTTCTAAATTGTAGGGTATTAATGTTATTTATTAATTGTTTGGAAGATAAATCAATAATGATAATGAGATTATGAAAATGGTGTATAAAGAAGTGTAGAAAAATTGATTAGTGAATGGTTGGTTTTATGCTCTACTTTTCCTTATATTAATATGGATTGCTTTGATTATTTAGAGATGAATTAACATCAGTTTAGCGATAAAGAATAGGTGTAAGGTGATGTTTGGATATGAGAAAGAATGATAAAAATGAAAAGAATGTAGAAAATGAAATTGCAGAAAAATGAAGGAAGAAATGAAGAAAAAAGTGAAGGAGATGCGTGAATGATTTTTCTGTTTTGATGTTTGTGTTTTAATCTTAGGTTTTGAATTGCTTATGATTATGTTGAGTTAAATGTAAGTCAAAAATGGGGTTGATATATGTTAGAGATGTTGGTTTAAGAGAAGGAAAAGCAGAAGAAGAGAAGAAGAGCTGCAGTTCGAAAGGAAGAAGGAAATGCACGATCGTGACTCTGAAGCTCTATAAATGGGGGGGTTGTTTCGAACACCTTTCCTTCTTTTGACCATAACTTCTTCTCCCGACCTCCAAATGACACGAGATTTGAAACAACAGACTTGAAACACATTGTCATATATCTTCACCGATTACATCCATCTGAAATCATTTGGAGGAGATTGATTGATGAATTTGGAACAAAATTGATGAGGAGTTCTGGAATTTCATAACTGGATTATTTTCACTGAACAAGTTTTGGAATTTTAGACATAACTTATTCTATGGTTATCCAAATGGAATGATTCTTGATTTTTAGTAGACTAGAGACATAGGAATACAAATTATCTGAAGAAATAGAATTTTAATGCTATCTCTAAGAATTTCAATTTCTAGATTGAAGTTGAGTATAGGGCATTATTATAGTTTAAGAATAGTCTGACTTATTTAGAGTGTAACTTTTGGAATACTGAACCAAATTGATGATCTTAGTATCAATATAAACTTAAGAGATAGGAGAACAAATTTATAGAAGAAAGTGATCTCCAATTGCTCCATTTTCTTTGTCAGAAAGAACATGAAAAGTTAACCCAAAAGTATATTTTAGGAAAAATTTGAATTGACCAAATGAGTTATGAATTTTGATTATAATGGTTTTAATGAATTGTAAACCTAAGTACCAATTATACTTAGGCGAGTTTTGATATAGCATGGATTATGTAATGAGAATCAGGGAAAAATACCTAGGAATTTCATTGAACATGCATTGTGCATATTTCATATACATATATGTGCATTAATAGACACTTATATAGTTGTGCAAAATTGTGACATGTTTATGTATTGCATGATATAGAGGAGCAATTGGAATGTCAACTTCCGAACATTGCCGAGACTTTGAGGCACTAGCTTCAGTAATAAACGGTGAATAACTTGGATGGTCTCACTCAATTAATTGTTTGCTTTAATTATGCTTCGAATTATCTTATGAATGTGTGATTGATTGTTTAACTCTAGACATTGAAGGTCTAAGGTTTTGATTCATGAATGTGATAATTGAAGTGCTCCTTGTATGTGAATTGGATAAAATAAATGTTACTCAACAATTTTGTTGAATACCAGACTAGGGTCTGAAAATAAATGTGTTCTGAATGTGAATGTGAATGTGAAATCATGTGATTGATTGACAATATGAAAATGTGAAGCATCCCATTACATGATTGTAAGAAAGATAAAAGTAGTTGTGACTGTAGTCGCCAGTATAAAGAGCTTAAAGCTCATATTATGATCAAAGTGTCAGGCTCGGTTTTGAATATACCTAGTATCTACTAAGGGATATGGGACATTATTTAATATAGCTCGGTATCCACGAGGGATATGGGCTAGTAAAAAGGCACTCGATCATAACAACAACAATAATAAGTGAAAGTGAGTCTCATGAGCATTGCATATACATTTTAATACGTGTGTTTGATTGATTAAAATGTACTAGTATCTTGTATTTAAATGAGAATGTGAATTGTGATGCACCATGCAAAATGCAAAGATGTGAATTATATGTTACGTGTGTTGAGGTGTTGCATAAATTGAGTGAACCATCGATGATGGTTACCTCAATGAGTTTGCAAAACTCACCAAAATTGCATCGTTAATTTTTCAGGACCAAGACAGGACGTTATCTACAAGAAGCATAATCTTTGCACTTTTACGAAGAAGAAATGGATCAAAGCTCAGTCAGCTGAGATTGAAGGGTTTAGTTAGACATTTTGTATAATTCCTCTTTCATGTAGTGTATTTTGTATTAGATTTGATAATGTATGTACTCAGATGATATTGGAAACTTTCAATGTATATGTATGGATGTTAAAAGCTGCATTGTAAATTCGGTTTTTATGAAACAAAAAGAGAAATTTGGTTTTAAAACATTGTCTTTCTTTATGATGTCTTATAAGAGAATAAAGGATGATGATGCCATGATTAAGTGAGTGTTGTGAGTGTTCTAACATGTCATTATTATAGGGTATGTACTGGAATATCCTTAGGGTGTTCCAGTATATACTCTATGGTAGTGGGGTGTTACAATTGGTTAGTATCAGAGCATGGTTTGGCATCCATCGGAGCATATAGGAATATTAGACATGAAATATTATGAGAAATGCATATAATAATTGAAATTATTATCTATTATAGGTCATCTGCTATAGGTGATCAAATGGGACAGTTAGCTAACTTAGGATCTGTGCTAGTAGAGAGTACTCTGTACCTCAACTGGAGGTAATGCCTCATAGAATTTTCAAGAGAAGGGATAGGAGGTATGATAGACTGCAAAAGCAAGCAACTGTGGATTTCTACAGAAGTACAGACCCTGCAGAGGCCAAAGGATGGCCTAGAATCGATACAAGATACCATGGATAAGGTGAAACTGATCTGAAGCTAAATTTAGGCAACTCAAGATAGACAGAAAACTTATATGGATCAGCATCAAAGGGATATGGAATACAGTGTAGGAGACAAAATGTTTCTGAGAGCATCACCTTAGCGAGGAGTATTGAGGTTTGGTAAAAAGGGCAAATTGAGCCCTAGTTACATTTGTCCTTATGAGATCATTAAGAGGATAGGACCATCAGCATATAAGTTAGCTTTACCGAATGAAATGTCTTAATTACATAATGTGTTCTATATGAGTATGCTCCAAAAATACCGATCTAATCTGACATATGTATTACTAGCTCAAGAAATTAAGGTTGCTAGTAACTTAAGCTATGTTGAGGAGCCAATCAAAATAGTGGGATCTCAGATCAAGCAGTTAAGGAACCTAGAAATTGCCTTGGTGAAAATCCTTTGGAGGAATCACTCGACTGAGGAAGCAACTTGGGAAACAGATGATTATATGAGGAGAATGAACAATCAGGTAACAATTTCGAGGATGAAATTTCTCTTAGGAAGGGGAGAGTTGTAAAATCCCATTATCCATGTTAAGGCTAGAATAGAATATAAGAGAGATTAATCAGAAATTAGAAAGTGTATTACATGCTCATGCATAATAAGGAATATACATACACGTGAATATTGAATTTTTGCACAATCAAATAATTGTACATGCATTCATTGACATATTTTGGGTATAATTGTTTATCAATGTGATTATATTGAGAATTGTGGTTTTTATATGCTAAAAACTGATTTGGAGAGTGTATTTAGTTATTTAGAACTTTTGGTGAATTTAAGAAAATTTCTAAAAATGTTGGGTATTTTTAGACTAGTAAAAATGCCAAGTGATAGGACAATTGATAATTAGCAGTAGAAATTAATGTTAAATGATAGTGAAAATTTGTATATACGACTTTAGGATTTAATGACTTATGTCATTGAAATTTGGAGACAACTAGAGTAGAAATTGGGGTGAAATGCACTAAGTAATTAAGTGATAATAGGTAGCTTAACTAGAAGACTTGTGGATTGGTTCTTTATATGACAAGTGGCAAAAAGTTACGACACCCTATTAACCAATAAAAATCTCTCTAGATAAAAGACTACCTTTAGTTTTAAATGGTTTCACTTTTTTTTTATTCACTCTCATTCCTCTTGCTAGTCTCTTATCTCTTCTATTTTTGTGGCTTCCTTCTTCTCCTCTTCACTCCCACGAATTTAGGTCACCCAATCTCCATTCATGTCGTAACTTACTCTTATTTTTCATTTGCTACTCTCATCTTGCTCTCTCTTTCACTTCTCACAAAAGACCCAGCCTTATCACTCTTATATGATGATGAACATGGGTTATGTGGAGAGTTAGGGCTAAGAGAAATCTTGAAGATTTTGAAGCTAAATCAAGTAAGTCATGCTTTAATATTTATGGTTAATGTTAAATCTAACTAATTTGATGAGTAATTTGAGATTGATGATTTCATTATGGAATTTTATGAGTGTGATATGTGGGTGGATTAATGATAAAGACATCATGTTCTAAATTGTAGGGTGTTAATGTTATTCATGAATTGTTTGGAAGATAAATCAGTTATGATAATGAGATTATGAAAATGGTGTATAAAGAAATGTAGAAAAATTGATTAGTGAATGGTTGGTTTTATACTTTACTTTTCCTTATATTAATATGGATTGCTTTGATTGTTTAGAGATGAATTAACATGAATTTAGAGATAAAGAATAGGTGTAAGGTGATGTTTGGATATGAGAAAGAATGATAAAAATGAAGAGAATGCAAAAAATGAAAATGCAGAAAAATGAAAGACGAAATGTAGAAAAACGTGAAGGAGATGCGTGAATGATTTTTCTATTTTGATGTTTGCATTTTAATATTGGGTTTTGATTTGTTTATGGTTATGTTGAGTTAAATGGAAATCAAAAATAGGGTTGATATAATTTAGAGATGTTGGTTTAAGAGAAAGAAAAGAAGAAGAGCTGCAGTCCGGAAGGAAGAAGGAAATGCATGATCGTGACTCTGAAGCTCTACAAAAAAGGGGACTGTTTTGAACACTTTACTTCTTTTGATCGTAACTTTTTCTCCCGAGCTCCCAATGACACGGGATTTGAACCGACATACTCGAAACACATTATTCTATATATCCACCAAAAATTATAACCAACTAAAATCATTTGGAACAGATTGATTAAAGAAAGTTTTCTCAAATTACTCTATTTTCTTGGTTAGAAAGAACATGAAAAGTTAACCCGAAAGTATGTTTCAAGAAAAATATGAATTAACCAAATGAGTTATGAATTTTGATTATAATGGTTTTAATGAGGTGTAAACCTAAGTACCAATTATACTTAGGCGAGTTTTCATATAAGATGGATGATGTAACATAAATCAGGGAAAAATACCCAAGAATGTCATTGAACATGCATTGTGCATATTTTATATACATATAAGTGCATTAATAGACACTTATACAATTGTGCAAAATTGTGATATGTGTATGTATTGGATGATATAGAGGAGCAATAGGAAAGTCAACATCTAGACATTGCTGGGACTTCAAGGCAATAGCTTCACAAACGATGAGTAACCTAGACAGTCTCACTCAATTAATTGTTTGTTTTGATTATGCTTTGAATTATCTTATAAAAGTATGATTGATTGTTTGACTCTGGACATTAAAGGTTTGAGGTTTTGATTCATGAATGTGATAATTAAAGTGCTCCATGTATGTGTATTGGATGAAATAAATGTTACATAATAATTTTGTTGAAAGCCGGACTAGGGTCCAATGATAAATGTGTTCTGAATGTGAATGTGAAATTATGTGATTAATTGAGAATATGAAAATGTGAAGCCTCCCATTACATGAATGCATGAAAGATAGAAGTAGTTGTGATCGTAGTCACTAGTATAAAGAGCTTAAAGCTCATACTGTGATCAGAGCCTCAGGCTTAGTTATGAATATACCTAGTATCCACTAAGGGATAAGGGCTAGTAAAACGACACTCGATCATAACAACAACAATAATAAGTGAAAGTGAGTCTCATGAGCATTGCATATACATTTTAATACATGTGTTTGATTGATTAAAATGTATTGGTATCTTGTATTTAAATGAGAATGTGATCTGTGATGCTCCATGCAAAATGCAAAGATGTGAATTATATTTTACGTGTGTTAATGGGTTGTATTAATTGAGTGAACCATTGATGATGGTTACCTCAATGAGTTTGTAAAACTCACCAAAATTTCATCGTTGATTTTTCAGGACTAAGAGAGAACATTATCTACTGAGAGACCCCACAAGAAGCATAATCTTTGTACTTTTGTGAAGAAGAAATGGCTCAAATGTCGACCAGCTGAGACTGAAGGGTTTAGTTAGACATTTTGTATAATTCCTCTTTCATGTAATGTATTTTGTATTAGGCTTGATAATGTATGTACTTAGATGATATTGGAAACTTTCAGTGTACATGTATGGATGTTGAAAGCTGCATTGTAAATTCGGTTTTTATGGAATGAAAAGAGAATTTTGTTTTTAAAAGATTGTGTCTTTCTTTATGATGTCTTATAAGAGAATAAAGAATGATGATGCCATGATTAAGTAAGTGTTGTGAGTGTTCTAACATACCATTATTATAGGGAATGCTCTAGAACATCCTCAGGGTGTTCTATCACATACTCTATAGTAGTGGGGTGTTACACACTCCCATAACTTAGAGTCACGCATGCTGCCTAAAACCCTAGTTTTTAATGTAAATAGACATATGATGGTAGAGCGAGGGTTTAATGAAAGTTTTGGAGTGTTTTTGGGGTTAAAGCTTTGGGAGCCTTTAAGAGAGAAGAGAGTACGATGAAGCTCTATCATATGGAGAGACCCATGAAAGGGTAGCTACCTGATGTCGATTCAATAGGGATATCGATGGAAACAACTTGGTTAGGCACCCATTTCTTATATTTATTATTTCTTTCTCTCTTATGGGTTGATTGTGTTATCCTATGTCTATTGTTTGGGTCTTATTTAAAAATGATTGAATGCTCTATTTGATTGTTTTTATGTAATAACCTATTGCTAGAATTGAATACAATACGTAATCATTGTTTTTCCTATTCATTTATAGCGACATGGTTCGTGATCGTTAGGGATAACATAGCCTAGTTAAATAATCTAAGCTTGTGTGTTTATTACTTAGATTGGTCTATTTTTTTTACTCGTAAAGCGACTATTCGATTAAACTTAATGAGCATCTCCTAAATTATTCTATAACTAGGGTTAATTAATGAGTTCTTCTTAATTAACAAAGCTTGTTATTAATCTACGACCAATAGTTCAAATAGAAATATGAAGAAAACAATTCGACGAAATATTTTTAATTGGGTGTAGGCTGAGGTTGATCCAAAGAATCAAGTCTCTATCGAATTCACCACTCTCATCATTTTTTTATGTTTCTTTAATTTGCTTTTGTTAGTTTAGCTTCAATTTATTTTCTTGTTTGATAAACCAACCCCGTATAACCTAATACCGCTTAATTTCATTTCAAAACCTTTACACACTCTCTCTGTAGGATCGTCCTGGACTCACCACTACTATAATAGTAGTGTAGTTTATTTTGACTAGTGTTATGTCACGTTACCAATTTTAGCACAATTGTTGGGGAGTGTGGTGCTTTAGTTTTTGTTTGTGATTTTAATTGGATCTTTGTATATATTTGTTTGTAATTAGTTCATTCAATTATTTCTTGATTGTTTCATTTTCTGTTTTGTGTTTGTGAATTAAAAAAGAGAAATTTGACATGGACGAAAGTAATTTCTTTTATAACTCTTATTCTCAACCCTATAACCTAGGTTGGACTGATCAACCAAATTTTAGTTATGAAAGGGATAAGCCACAAAATTACTTCCTTGATAAGATGCAGGATGCACAACAATTCCTGTATAGACTAGAAGTTTCTTATCATGACTCAGGTACATCTCTAGAATATTTTCTTATTATTATGACTGCTAACAATATTCAACTTCAATAAAGTATACAGGAGTTCCAGCAAGATGTATTACAATTTTCGCAAGTTAAAGGGTCTAGTGTCCAATATTTGGAAAACTAAAAAAACTAAGGTACGTCATGGAGGAATTAGTTAATGTTTGTGTTGCTAATACTTTGTGATTACAACAAGAAGAGATGTAATTTCAACAAGAAACAAGTTGTAGGATCCAAAACTTGGTAAGCCAAATGGGTCAGTTAATGGAAGCTCTTGACCACTTAACATCACAAGGTGAAGAAATACAACTATCTCAGCCTGATGTCTACCCAAGGGACGTTAGCATAGAGACCTTATAGAGAGAAGAGGAGCTTGAGAATATTGAGTGGACTAGTCAAATAATTGTTTGTGTCGAAGAAGTTGAGGAGGAGCTTGAAGTCGAAAAGGATATTTCTTTTAGCTAAGAGGTGAGTACTAAGTCCGTAATTACTTTTAAGACTAGCTCTTCACCTTTACATAGAAAATTATAGGAATTAAACGAGAAGGAAAAAGGCAAAGACTCATTTGAAATATTTCCTAAGAGCATGCACTCAATAGAGATCAAGTTTCTCAACATAGGGAAGATGCTAAAGAAAAATGATCAAATAAGGTCATATCCTAAAGAACCTCACGTGGAGGAGCCACATATGACACTAGAAGATCACAATTTTGTCATGTGAGGAGGAAACATGGAGTCTAGCTAGCAACCCTAAATAAAGGCACTTCTTAGGAGGCAACCCAAAGGAAGTAAATTTCTTTGCTTTAAATTTCCATATTTAGTTTTTATATGTATGTGTGTTTTTATTTATTTGTTTCTTACTTGTTTTTAAGTTTTTCAATCAAAATGAGAGAAAGAATAAAACAAAAAAGCAAACATTTTTTTGTTTTCTGTTGCTTCTAGGATTATATCATGACTAGAGAATTTCATGGAAACTTTATCATGTACTTTCATTTTTGTGATTGGTCAATGCGCATTATCTTTAGAAGAGTAGTGACTAGTGGTAGACAAAACAAGTGAGATTTTGAGCCTTAATAGACTAACACATACATATCAGTCTCATTGTCTTTGGATAATATGTGGCCTTTATGACATGTACATCCTAACTTTACCTTGATTTTCTATTCAAGACCACATTTTTATAACATGCATTAACATGGAAATGATTAGGCATTCTTTGCTTTTTTGAACTACATTAGCCAAATGGCCTACATTAGTGACATGATTTTCCCTTGTTAAGCTCCTTGAGCTTTATTTTCCTATTCTTTATATACTAAACACATTATATTCTTTTAAACTTAACCAAATGTCTCACCTAAGCCTTAAACCTAGTGAAGCATTTGTTGATTATTGAGTTATGGATGTACAAAAGTATAAGTGTGGGGGTGTACATATGTGTTGGGTTAGTTATAATTTTAGGATGCTATTTTATGTCTTATCATTTAAATTCCCATATTGATGTAGTTTTTTTTATTTTTTATAAGAGAAAAGAAAATAAAGAAAGAAAATAGAAAAAGAAAAGAAAAGAAAAGAAAAGAAAAAGAAAGAAAGAAAGAAAAGGAAAAAAATATTTAAATAAATATATCAAGGAGGAAGTGCATATGTTTTGAAAAATTGTTTATGATTAATGCATCCTCCTAAAGTTGTACTAAATGGGTTATTTGGGTATGTTAGATATGAGGAAGATGTTGTCTTAAAAGATTCACTCATTGTATTTCAATGTATTGTTATCCTCAATCCTTATGAGTGATCCCTTTTGATTAGTTATGTTTCATTTGTGTGTTAGAGCTTGAGTTTGAGTGGTGAAACATCATTTTTTTCATTATCATAGTTGATGTACACAATTGTGAGGGAATGTTGGTTTTTGCACTTGAGGTCACAGTGAGTGTTGCTTTGTCTCATTAGCTTTAATGACTTTAATGCTACTGGAACCAAATACATCTCCTCTACCTTTTCCCATTTTACAACCTTGAAAAGTCCTTTGACCCATGATTTTGTATGTGAACCTTAGTGGTGGAGAAAAAAAATGATATGTAGATTTTTGGAATCACATGATCATAAATGATGTTGAGTATACCCATGAACATATCTTATTTAAACACATTTTCCAAGTGTACCATTAGATTGTTCAACTTTTAAAGGTATTTAATATTAATTAATCATATGCAAAAGTTTGGAATGTTAAGTTCTTGCTAGGATTTTTGAAATTCATTCATCTTTATTTATGATTATGTATTATTGAAACATATCGAAAATGAGTCAATATTTTGGGTTTATGAGCTTAATTTTGATGCTTTACTCAAGGATTGACAAAAGTTAAGTGTGAGAAAAATTGATATGTGCTTAATTGATGATGAATTTATTCAGTAACATTTAGTGGATATTGCTAGGAAAGTTCTTAATATACTCACTTTGACTCATATGTGCAATTTGGAAGCAAAAGAGCTAAATTGAGTTAAAAGCACTACATTTGAGTCATTTTTTGAAGATTCACAATCCTTTGTCTCCATAGAACAAGAAGAAGAAGGATTAGAGAAAGAGGAGACAAGAAAATGCATGAAGATGAAGAGAAAAGTCATGAGAATGCAAGTCCCGACTATAATATAAAGTTTCATGGCCGTGACTAATGATGCATGACCATAACACAATATATCATGGTCGAGACTCATCTTGCATGGGCATGACCTATGATTAGAGTCACGCCTATAACTCAACATGTCATAGCCGTGACTCTCACACATACGCTTTGTAATAGCTCAGATCACCCTCCCATAAATATTGTCCACTTTGGGCTTTGGGCCTAGCTCAAACCCTCACGGTTTTTCTCTTCCTAGCCCAGCTAGGAAAACGCATCTATAAGGGAGAGGTTTCCATACCCTTATAAGGAATGCTTCGTTCTCCTCTCTAACCGATGTGGGATTTCATACTATACACCCCCTTAGGGCCCAGTACTCATAACTGGCTCTGATACCATTATAATAGCCCAAACCCTCATGGTTTTGCTCGTCCTAGCCCAGCTAGGAAAACACATCTTATGGGGAAGACCTAGTCTCCTTTACTGCCTAGTAGCTTGGATACTGACTCTGATACCATTTGTAATAGCCCAGACCACCCTCCCATAAATATTATCCACTTTGGGCTTTAGGCCTAGCCCAAACCCTCACAGTTTTGCTCTTCCTAGCCCAGTTAGGAAAACGCGTATATAAGGGAGAGGTTTCCATACCCTTGTAAGGCATACTTCGTTCTCCTCTCCAATCAATGTGGGATTTCAGACTATTAGACATCTTTGGGGGAGAGTCTAACTCTCCAGCAAGGAGACTAGGTCTCCCCCAAAAGACACGTTTTCTTAACTGGACTAGGAAGAGCAAAACCATAAGTGTTTGAGTTGGGCCCAAAGCCCAAAGCAGACAATATCAATGGGAGGGTGGTTTGGGCTATTACAATGGTATCAGAGCTGATTCCTGACCTATTGTGCCAACTAGGCTAGGCCCTAAGGGGGGTTGATAGTGTGAAATCCCCTATCAGTTGGAGAGGAGAATGAAGTACCCCTTATAAGGGTATGGATACTTCTCCCCCATAAGGCGTGTTTTCCTAGTTGGGTTAGGAAGAGCAAAATCGTGAGAGTTTGGGCTAGGCCCAAAGCTCAAAGCGGACAATATCTATAGGATGGTGGTCTGGGCTATGACAATGGTATTAGAGCTAGTTCCTAACCTATTGTGCTAGCTAGGCTAGGCTAGGCCTTAAGGGGGGTGGAGAGTGTGAAATCCCACATCGGTTGGAGAGGAGATCAAAGTAAGCCTTATAAGGGTATGGATATCTCTCCCCCATAAGACGCGTTTTCCTAGCTGGGCTAGTAAGAGCAAATTTGTGAGGGTTTGGGTTGGGCCTAAAGCCTAAAGCAGACAATATGTATGGGAGGGTGGTCTGGGATGTTACAAAGGTATCAGAGCCGGTTCCTGACCTATTGTGCTAGCTAGGCTAGGCCCTAAGGGGGTGGATAGTGTGAAATCCCAAATCGGTTGGAGAGGAGAACAAAGTATGCCTTACAAGGGTATAAATACCTCTCCCCCAAAGACGTGTTTTCCTAGCTAGGCTAGGAAGAGCTAAATCGTGAGGGTTTGGGCTGGGCCCAAAGCCCAAAGCAGACAATATCTATGGGCGGGTGGTTTGGGCTATTACACGTTGCTTGAAACCTTAGTTTTTAATATAAATAGACATGTGACGACAAAGTAAGGGTTTAATTAAATTTTTGGAGTGTTTTTGGGGATGTTGCTTTGAAAGCCTTCTGGAGAGAAGAGAGTACAATGAAGCTCTCACATATCAAGAGACCCATGGAAGGGTAGTTTCTCAATGCCAGTTCAATGGGGATATTAACGATGATGACCCTGTTAAGCACTCTTTCCTTGTATTTGTTATTTCTTTCTCTCTTATAGATTTATTGTTTTATCCTATTTCTATTGTTTAGGTATTGTGTAAGAATGATTAAATGCTCCATTTAATTGTTTTTAAGCAAGAACTTGTTATTATAATCGAATACAACATGTAATTGTTGTTTTTTCGATTTGTTTGTAGTGACTAATGGTTTGTGATCATCAGGGATAAGATAACCTAGGTTAAATAATCTGAGCTTGTGTGATTATTGCTTAGATTGGTTTGTTTTTCTCACTCGTAATGTGGTTGTATGATTAAACTTAGCGAGCATCTCCTAGGCCAAAATTAACCATGTGTCGTAACGCTAGTTAAAATAAAATAACTAGATTACTACTGTAGCAGTGGTGAGTCTAGGTCGATCCCACAGGGAGTGTTTGGTTAGCTTATGAAATGAAATTAATTGATGTTTAGGTAATGGGGGTTTGGATTTAATAAGAAAATAAAATAAACCTATTGTAAATAAATTATAGAAAAACATGCAAAAAATGATAAAATTGGAGAATTTGGTAGGAATCCGATTCTTTGGTTCAATCTCAACCAAAACCCTAATTAGGCATAATTCATTGATTTGTTGTTCTTTTATTTCTCTTAGCCATTATCGATTATAGATTAGCAACAAGATCTGTTAATTCTTATTTTTCCTTAGATCCTAGTTAATTACGAAGCGCTCATTGATTAACCCTAGCTATCAGGAAACCTAGAATAAGCTCTCAAAGTTTATCGAGGCAACCAGATTACGAATTAGAAAAATAGACCAATCTCAGTAATAATCACACAAGCTCGGATTATTTAACCTATGTTATGTTATCTCTGATGATTCGGAACCATTAATCACTACATATGAATTGAAAATATAACGATTATGTATTCGATTCTAGCAATGGGTTTTAATGAAAAATGATTCAGTAGAGCATTAAAATCATCATCATTCAATACCCAATCTAATAAACATAAGATATCATAATCAATTCCTAATGAGAGAAAGAAACAACAAAATAATAAAAAATGCTAAACCCAGGTCATCAGTGTCAATGCCAACTTTGAGATAGTGTCGAGACGTCTAGCCTTCCATGGATCTCTTAAGAAAAAGCTTCAACCTCTATAAAAATACCATAGCCTAAAAGCCCTAAATGCTCTCCCTCCCTCATGCAAACTCTTCTCAGCTACTATTCACCAATAGGAAAATTAAATAAATTGGACCACTTACTATTCACTCCTCCTTTCTTTCTTCTCTCTATCGCCATAAGCTCTCTCTATGCTGCCACTATTCTCTCTATCACTATAGCTTGATATGACGAATTAACTCTACTATTTTTAGTCCACCCCTTATTCACGCCAAACCTTCCTAACTATAGCCTTGCTAAAATGGAGACGTATACGTTAAATGCATAAGCTTGCATTTAATGCAATATATTTATTAAACGCATATGTTTTCATTTCTTTGCTATGCGTTTTATCACCTTAGAATATCGTTTTGTATTTGGTCTTTCTCTTGGCTACTTCTTTGTTTTCTTCTTTTGGACTAAATTCTCGAGATTTCCTTATAGTCTAATAAATGCTATTTTGAAGAGCTTTTATTGTCTTCTTCTTGCTCTAATTCTCTTCTTCTTACTCTATGAAAACAAGTGAGTGTAATTCTTCAAAAAATGGTCTAAATGTAGTGCTTTCGACTCACGTTAATTTCTTTGCTTCCAAATTATACCTAAAATCATATATGAATTAAAGTCTGTATCTTAAGCATTTTCATATCATTAATCATTAAATGTAGATGATTAAATGTATCAACAATTAAACACATATCATTATATGATAGCTAAGGTTAATTAAGGAGCTCTTCTTAATTAACTAGGACCTAAGGAAAAACTGGGATTAACAAAGCTTGTTGTTAATCTACGACCAATTATTCAAATAGAGATAGGAAGGTAACAAATCAATAAAATATGTTTAATTGGGTGTAGGCTGAGATTGAACGAAAGAACTAGGTCCTTAACGAATTCACCACTTTCATCATTTTTGTATGTTTTCTTTAATTTGTTTTTGTTAGTTTAACTTCATTTATTTTCATGTTTGATAAACCAACCAATCCCCCATAACCTAAACACCATTTAATTTCATTTTAAAAGCTTTACACACACACTTTTTGGGATCGACCTGGACTCACCGTTGCTATAGAAGTAGCTTAGTTTATTTTGACTAGCGTTACGACGCGCTGTTAGTTTATGATAAATCAATTTTAAAAATAATTGGAAAGAAACTACAAGAAAAATATCAAGTTATGTAATAATGTGAGATTTATGTTTATATTTTATTGCGTTAATGCATCAATTGTACTATTGAATTTAAAATGATCTTGGCATTTAGGAAATCTAATTAAAAGTTTTTATTTTTATTCCATTACACAACAAAATAAATATTGCCCTAATTTTTTTTCCAACAACAACAACAACGATTGATATATAAGAGAATAAGAAATAGAAAACAATATAATTTATAGTCATTTAGCCTTTCTTTCACTTCTCTCCATTCCTAAATATTTTTTTAAAAATTCAAATCCATTTAATTTTTCTTTAAATGGGTGAATTGAAAATTTATCTCATAATCATCTTCTATAACTTATGAAGAAGAATGTTTACAAACTATCTTCTCTTCACTTAGGTGAAGCATAACTTATTTTACAACTATTTCTTTCTTATGTGAAGAACAATCCTAAAATGTGTCATCCTTTCAGTTGAATGAAGAGTAACCTCCTAAAATACAGAAAATAGAAATTGTAACATGATATAGAAAATAATCATGCACAAGAAAATTTCTTACTCTTTGCTCAATCACTAGGACTCAAGAAAAATGCTTAAAATGACTTGAAAACTCTCAAGAAGCAATTTAAAACTCATAAAGACTTAATCAAGTATCAATAATTTCTTTTAAAAAATCAAATAGTTTTTGTATGTATTAAAACCAAAAGATAGATGCATTGAATGCAAGATACATATTGTAAAAGTTGAATTTTTGTTCATTTGATCAACTTAATGATTATTTAATTGTCCTATGATTAACTTGATTCCAACATAATGTCCTTTTGAAATTTCAATCAATTCTAAAAAAAGGCCCAAATTTAATGCATTTAGTTTCCCTAACTTGAAATTTGTTCAACCTATTGAAATTTCATATAAATTTTCAAAACTCAATTATGTTCATTCAATCTTTCTCCTCATTAGGCTAACCTAATGATCTTGATTTAGCCATTTCAAAGTATTTTAATATTTTTCAACTTTCTTAAGTTCGCGCTTTATAGACCCTCAACTATATGCATCTAAATGTTTCTTAATTTGAGTAGAAAAAGTTTCAATATATTTTTTCTTTATAAAATAATCAAAGTTTCATCTAAAATTGATAGTGCATTAAAGTCCAATTTAAAATGATCTATAATTTTGAGTCTTCAATGAATTGTAACAAAAAAAATAAGAGTTATAAAAAGAAATGCATTGAAATTAACATAATTTTATAATTAATTATGCTTGATCATATAACTTGACATATTCTTCACTTGAAATATTTTGAATTCAATTTTTTGTTGCTTAATTACTTCAATTGAACATCTCACCTTCATATTGCTTAATTATGAAAAATAGACATTTAATTACACTAAGAATGAAAGAAAAAGTAACAACATATTTTTTTGAAAGACGTGTATATGTATATGTGTGTATATATTACTATATAGAAAAAGAAATCAAACCATATAGGGAACCCCTTATCTACAAGAGGACCTATACTATTTATGAAATATGAAACCTTTTTCATATCCTTCTAATTACTCTATTATAGTGATGGATCTTTTCTTTCCGTCTCACTTTAAGTTCACTAATTATATAGAGGCTACTATTATTGCTATATGGTGTTTCTTACCTAAAAAATCATCATATCTGTACTTCCATATAGGGTAAATGGCATTACAAAAAACTACATTTTGAAGCTTGAAAATAATCTTTTTTTTCTCCTCGCCATAAAAATACGGTGCCATGTATTAAACTTATTCAATCCTAGATCAATCTAGGGCTCTTTAAAGTTTTAACTACTTTCTTGGGATATGACCGTTAGTAGGCATTGAGAGTAACCTATACCAATATTTGCAATCTCATCATCTTTCGACTATGTTTCAAATATAGTATGCGTGTGCTCTAGGGAGAAAGGAACACTAGAAGATTCCTAAATCTAAAATTGGAATTGTAAAAGCTATACAAACTTATGCATACGATGCTGGAAGAGTTAATTATAAAGATCTCTACTTTAACTGTAGCGTTGGGTGAAAAGCAAGACTAAAATTAATTATATTTTCTGAGTATGAGAATAAGTGAATGTCAAGAACTGAAGGGCCCACAAGCTGTCAACTTGATGATTCTTAGAAGGATTTGAATATAGGTGAAAACCTCTTCTTTTCTCCTGAAATGGCTGGTAGGTGAAATATATAAGTGAAACATGCTATTGACCTATATTTTAGACTTTTGGTTTAGCTATTGTTTTGTAACTCTATTGACTTTAGCCTAGTAAATATAAATTCATTTAATATCCAAAAAATATCTTTAAGAACACACTAAAATGATTTCTAGTTTCAAGTGTATTATTATAAAAAAACATCAAAGATCTTCCTGAAGAAGTTGCATTTCTTTTGATCAATCTCTCTTTAGTTGCCAAAAAGTTGAAAAAGCCATCCAAGAAATAAAAGACATTTTTGTTATAGTGAAATTATCAACTTATTCCTTAGCAGTATTAAAAATGTCATACATGATTTATACTCTCAACTTTGTAGGTTGCAACCTTATAGTTTAATCCCACCTTTGATGTTTAGTTGATTCGGCTACCATGAGTCATTATTATAATCTAACTATGAGAAAACATAAGATGGTGAGCTACATATGTAGGAAATATAACTTAGACACTTGATGCATACCATACAATAGGTGAGAGTTAATGTATCCTAACTAATTAAAATAAACTTTTTGCTTCAGAGAATGTTTGTAGTAGAGGGGTGTACTAATGTATGGGCCCAAAAATTAGGCCTTTAAAATTTTGAAAACTATCTCTTCTGATTTTAAATGAACCATTTTTCAATTTTTTAGAAAAAAAAAGAAAGGATATGCTTATAAGATGTTGATGATTGGATATTCCTACTTTCTCTCTTTTAATAAGGGATATAAAAAAGGAGAAAATTACTGAGGGATAAAGGGGAAGGGAGGGGAGTGGCATTATCAATCAAGATCATTAAAGACATTAAAATAAGCCTAAGGAATTTCATATTAAGTGGATAAGGAAGTAATAAGGGGGCCGATAAATTCAAGTGAAAAGAAATTTGTCTCTCAAAATCCTAAAGGGTACTTGGGATCAAATCAATTTGAGTCACATAACTCATATGACAAGGATAAATGGATGCACAATGAGCATATAAAAGGGAGTAGTTTATGGTTTATAAAACCCAATTCTAGCATATTTACGACGACCACACTTCTTCTAAGTCTTACAGAAACAACAAGCTGGGAGATGAAATATGTGATTGGCAATGGAGAGCAAATAAGCTTCTAGTTTGACAATTGGATAGATCTTGGTCCATTATATCTCTACCCATCATTTCCTACTTTTCAATATGTTCTCCCCTTAAATGATAAAGTTAAATTAGTGATAAGGGACAGTAAGTTGATCAGTCCCCTTAAAGGATTAATCAACCTACTTTCTAGCTTTATTAGCTACTCCCGTAATCACTACAAGAAAAACAGCAGTTAGGAACGGAAATAAAGCGCTAAATTTGTCCCAATTTCCATTCAAAACCTAATTAAGGACGAAAATTGGGACGAAAATTATCCGTCAGTATTTGGTTGGTCGCAAATCTTAGGGACGGAAAATAATCCGTCCCCAAAACACAGGAACCGAAAAACTCGTCCCAAACACTGTTCGCAATATTGGTCCCAATCCATTTATAATATTTGTTTTGGGATGGAAATTTCGTCCCAATATTAGTATGGAATGTAGTATCGTCTGTTGTTTGGAACAGATTTAGGGACCGAAATGTCTGTTCAGGAGATAGCATTTCAAACGGAATGTGGGAAGGAATTAAAGACCAAATTACGGACAGATTTGGGCACGGTCATTTAGAGACGGATTTTGGTACTGAAATTGGTTTGTTTCAGTACATTTGGGGACGAATTTAGGGACGGATTTTACCTTCATTCATAACTGATTTAGGAACGGATTTTTTTATTTTGAGTACATTTTCAAATTTATTTTTATTTTCCAAGAAAAAAATAAAGAAACTTATAAATATCCTTAATATGCA
>JAOSBN010004907.1:9024-19084 GCA_027563595.1 Erythroxylum suave | reverse complement strand
CTGTTGAGGATATGCTTCGGGCGTGTGTATTGGAGTTTAGAGGAGCATGGGACCAGTATTTGGCCCTGATTGAGTTTACATATAATAATCATTATCACAGTAGCATCGGGATGACCTACGGGCATCCCGGTGTTTACCCTACGGTGAGGGGGTGCTACATGCAACCTAGACCCAACCCTTATAAAACTCCTCTAAAACTAACGAAGCAATATATCAGTAAAGAGTTAAAGGAAAAAAAGGCCAAAAGATTGTGCTTCTAGTGTGATAATAGGTACATACCTAGCCATAGATGTAAGAAGTAATATAATATGTTTCTCGTAGAAGATAAGGATTCTAAACTAGTGATAGAGTTGGAATGTGAGAAAATAGAGGAGGAACATCCCCTCTTATCCTTGCAGGCCATATTAGGGACTTCTATAGGAAATTTTCATTAGATGAGAATGTTTTGGGCTGCTTAAAGGTAATTTAATACACACTTATAAATAATGGAAGTACACACAATTTTTCCGATGCATTATTAATAAAAATGGGTGTTTATGATTGCTTTGAATTGATGAATCTTAAGTTAACTATAGGGGGAGTACTTTTAGTTAGCTTATGTGCGTATCTGCAAGAAGTTAGAATAATAATTTTAAGGGGTAGACTTCTCCTCTGACACTTTGATACTAGCCTTGGGAGGATGTGATTTAGTCCTAGATGATCAATGGCTCTCCACTCTCAACAACGTCACATGCAACATTGGGGAGCAAACTATGACATTTATATGGGGTGGTAAGCTTATCAAGCTTAAATGGTATCTCATTAGCTAACTAAATTCAATCACCACTAAAAAGTTTATCCAAACTATTTTTCAAACCTTAATTAGCTAGCTAACTTTGTACATTAAGACTGATGTGCCTTATTAACCAATAACTTCAAGAATTAACGTTAGACAGTAGCTTCTTGGAAGGGGAACAACAATAAACTCTACCTTCTCTTTTGGTTGAGATTAACTCTTTGTTTGTAAAACTCACTAGATTGCCCCAGCGAGACTCATAATACTTCTAAAAAAAGGTATGCCCGTAAATATAAGGCCTTACAGATATGAAAGCCTACAGAAGAGAATCATCAAAGAACATATTCAAGACCTCTTCAGTTAAGGGGTCATCCAATAGAGTCACAATCTATTATCTCTCCTAGTAGTATTGGTTAAGAAAAAAACAAGTTGTTGTAATTCTATATAGTTTACCAAAAACTGAACAAAAATATAATTAAGGATGAATATCCTATACCCCTCATCAAGCAGCTACTAGACAAACTTCATAGGGTTGTCTATTTCTTATGTTGGGCCTCAAGTCCAACTACCATCAGATAAGGATGCACTCATTAGATGTATATAAAAACCATCTTTAGGATACATGATAGGCACTATCAATTTCTAGTGATGCCTTTTGGGGTTACTAACACTCCATTAATGCTTTAAAGCTTAATGAATAAATTATTCCAAGGGAAGTTAAGGAATTTTATATTGGTCACTTTTAACAACATCATTGTTTGTAGGGAAACCTTTGATGATCATATTTAACACTTGAAGATTACCTTGAAGATCTTATGGATCAATATTTTTCAACTTAGAGTCATAAGTGCAATTTTGGAGCTTCATGAGTGAAATGTCTTTGGTATGTCATCTTCATTGATGGGGTTGAAACCAATGCTAAAAGTGTGGAAACCATTTCTAAGTAGCCATCTCCTACCAACATTATGGAGCTAAGGGGACTTTTAGGTGTGGCAGGGTACTATAAGCATTTCATCCAACATTTTATCATCCTTAACCTCTAACTAACTTACTTAAAAAGAATGCTTTCTAATGGAGTTACGAAGTTGAAAATTCATTCCAAAATTTAAAGATAGCACTTACCAATACCCCTATATTTGCAATGCCTAACTTCTTCAGGCCCTCTTTAGTTGAGGTAAATGCTTGTGAATATGGGTTAGGGGTAGTATTAAGTCAAAAGGACATCCTGTAGCTTTTTTGAGCAAAACCCTCTCTACCAAACACTAAAGGTTATCTATTTATAAGAAAGAGTTCATCACTATTGTAATGATTGTGAGGTATTAACATCAATATTTAAACATAAGGCATTTCATAATTTATACGGATCATGAAAGCGTGAAGTTCTTATTAGAGCAAAGGATGTTTATGCCTTTTCAATAGGTGTGGCTTCTTAAATTACTAGGGTGAAAATTTGAAATCAAGTACAAGAAGGAGAAAGAAAACTTAATTAGTTAATGCTTTATCCATAAAAATAGTAAGTATGCCTAGGCTCGACTTGGTTTGAGCAAACTTTAGGTTAGGCCTAGGCCTAATTTTTTTTTTATAAATTTAAGTATTAGGTAGGGCTCAAGCTCAAGCATTAGAACTCACCCAAAAATGTTGTTTCAAATGCTTCTATTATGTATTCTAAGTTATTATTTTAAAAGATTTCTATAGAAAATGTGGATTAATTAATCTACAATGTCACTCTACACTCTACACATAGCACATTGCGCTCTATAATCCATAGGATTTGACCACAACTCCAGCCTCCAGTCTAGGCATAGGTGGCCACCAATCGATTCTTTCTTGGACCACGTTTTACTCTAGACCTCCAGTGTCCATCCAGCACACACTAACCACCTTGCTCCTTAATACAACTCCACAATTTAAGATATCTAAGGTCAATTAACTTCTTTTCCTCTATTCATATACCTTGTTTTTGAATTATCATTATATGAATTTATGCTTCATTATGTGAATAAGAGGATCAATTGTAATTTTTCATTCAAGCATAAGTTATATGTCTTTATGTATCTTGCTATTAGCTTTCCCCAAGTTAGCTCCACCACTTTAAGAGTTTGATAAGCCAATTTATGATATCTTTGGCTCTAAAATAAGCATCTTATAGCTTTTTAATTAAAATTACTTATTTAATTATAAAATCATGTTCAAGCCTAATTGAACTTTAGGTTAGACAAGATTGATCGAGCTCAAGCCCTTTATCCTGAGCTCAATAATTAAGACCTTTTTAGGCTGGCTTAATCCTGGTTTAACCTACAGCCATTCCTACTTATCTCAAGTCTCTAGCATTGGGCTTAGTACATTGGCACTCTCCCAGGTTTAAACTCATCTATTAAAAGAAATAGAAAGTAGCTAGGATAGTGCTTCTAGCGTTGAGGAATTAATAAGCAAGTTAACTAAGAGAAACTAAGTTTTAACTTTTACTAATGGACTGATAGAATTCTAAAATGGAAGTGTCGTATGGTAGATGGACATGATAACACTTGAGAATTTTTATTATATCCGTAGTCTATGAAAGTTCAATGTGAGGTCACTCAGTTAATGAGAACCATAAGAAAATTACAGGCCAATTTTATTGGAAAAATATTTAAAAGGATATTCAAAACTATAAAAGTAATTCCCAAATAAGCCAGTTTAAGAAATATGAAATCATCCCTTAAACTAGATTACTCAACCATTGCACATTGCTAAAGGTTGCTAGATTGATATCCATATCAATTTTATCAAAGGTGTCACTATTTCCAATCAATGCTCAATTTGGTAGTTATCTAAAAGTTCAGTAAATATACAAATTTTTTAGAATTCAAACATCCCTATTTGGTAAAGATAGTATTCTACATTTTCCTCTTTAGTATGTTTAATTACATGGCATGCCAGTGATTATAACAAATGATTGAGGTTTGGTATTCCTAATTCGTTTTTACTAAGAATTTTACAAGTTATAGGGGCAAGGTTGCATTTCTCCTTAACTTACCATCCCTAAACAGATGGAAAAGTTAAAGTCCCCAACTGCTCTTTAGAAACTTATCTATGGTACATGATGGGAGATTATCCCAACAAATAGAATCAATGACTTCCACTGGTAGAATAGTGGTATAACTACACCTACTCTTTAATTATCACCACTCCCTTTAAATGTTATATGACTATCCCCAACCTACACATGTCCCTTACCTTGTTGAAGATTGAAATTTATGGTGATTGATAACATTTTGCAAGACAAATAAGCAACCATTCAGGTGATCAAATTTCATTTGCAAAGGGCTCAAAAGAGAATGCATCAACAAACTAGAAAAAAGATAATAAAGAGGAATTTTGCATTGGAAACATGGTGTTTGTCAAGCTCCATCCTTATAGGTAAGGAACCTTTATGAGGTGACCTAATCAGAAGTTACCCTTAATAATCTATCGTCCCTTCAGAACTATATATACGGTGGGATAAGTGGAATATAATTATTCCTCCCATAATGCTTATATTTAACGTCTTTCATGTATCACAACTTAAAAGGTATGATTCTCCCACCAGCCCTATGTCACTAATACTACCGTCAAAGCAAGCTATAAAGGAAAGGGTACTTATACTTGTAACTATTTTGGAATGAAGGATGGTTAAGAGGCATAACAAATCTATTACATAAGTTCACATGAAGTGGTTTGGCTTATAAGAACAAATCACTTAGGAATTATTGTTTAAACTTCAGGAACGATATCCACACCTGAACTTTGTGGACAAGGTTTTTTTAGGGGGATGGTTTTGATACATAACAAATCCAGAAGAAGAAGATAATCATTGAGGATGTCTCCTAAGTGTTTGAATGTGACGTTGCTTATCCTCATATTTGCATGACTATTAAACTTCATCAATATTACCATTATTAATGTTTGTTATTTTTTATTTAATATCCCATTTTCCTATACTAAGGGTTAGAACCCTAGACAACTATAGATGAGAATTAATGTTGAAATTATGAAAGTGCATTACATTCACATGCATACCATAAGTATATACACATGAATTTATGATTTTTATACACATTGTAAATACTGTATATGCACTCAATTGACATGTTCTAGGTATGAAAGATTTAAAATGGTTATGATGTGAATTATGAATTATTATGTTGTGAATTTTGATTTGGCAAATTATGATTATCAATTTAGAAATTATTTGTTAAAATTGGGAGATTTATGAATTTATGTATATTTTGGACTAGGAAAATATCAAGTGGTAAGATAAATTGCCTCATGGTAATAGAAATAAGTGACAAATGATAGTAGAAATAAATGGCAAGTGGATATAGGATTTATTGACAAGTGGCATAGAAAATTAGGTGGCAATTGGTTTAGAAATTGTGAGACAAATGTACTAATTATTAAAAGAGTCAAACGAAACCATGGGGAGGTGACAAGTAGCAAGTGACAAGTGTCACAACACTTGGCACTCACTACTCATCACCTACAACACTTACATTAAAAGGCAACTAGTTTTTTCATCTTTCAATTGTCTTTCACTTTAGCTACTTGCTCTTATTTTCCTCTTCATTTTTCTTCTTCATCTCTCGACACTCTCATCCTTACCCTTGCCATGTTGAGTTTTTCTATCATCTTACACTTTCCATTCCAAGACTGTTTTTATTTCTTTCATCTTGTTACTACAAAACCTAATCTGTCCACCTTGGTATGATGAAGATCGTATGAGTTTGGAGAAACTAGGTTAACCCATGATCTTGAGGTATTACCACTATTTTTCATCTTATCACTACAACAACTAGTTGTCTTCACATTGTTGATAAAAACCTAGCCTATTTCTCCTTGAAAGTTAATGATCATGTAAGAAGGAGAAGCTAGGGTTATTTGAAGATTTGAGAAGGGTTTTGAGCTAAACAAGTAAGTTAAGCATTGTTGTTTATGGTTTGTTTTAAATGAAACATATATGACAATCATTTTGAGATAGATTGGTTATGAAAATGGTGTTTGAATGAGAGCCAAAAGTTAATGAACAGAGAGATATTTTGGTGTCCTGTTTTTGTGTGTATGATGCGTGTTGAACATTCATGAATAAATGTATATGTTTGTGTTCTATTTTTGAGAGTATAAAAACCATGAATTATAGGTTATTAGGTGGATGAAATAGACTGGGATTTAAGGTATAATGAAGGTGAACTTTATGCTTAAGAAATTTGTTTGTATAATGATCTCGAAATGAGAATAACTAGGATTTATGTGTGATAATGAAAGATGATGTTGTGTTTAGTTTTTATATAGAGGATAAACCATAGTTATGGATTATTTTATGGATGTTTTTAAGTTGGAATGGAGGTTATTTTGATGATGAAATGAAGTAGAAATGATGAACTATGTACAAGATATGTTAAAGATATGTAGGAGATTAAAGTCTGGAAAATTGGAAGAGAATGGTTGGAAATTTTCGAATCACATAACCCACAATCGTGTAAAAACCTCAATGATTATAGTAAATGCAAGGAATGGCTAGAGAGTTTTTGATGGCTTAACACATAATCATAGGAATGCCTCCATGATCATGGGCAAGGCCTTGAATGTGAAATGTTGTCTTTTAAGTGATGTTTGAAACAACTAATGATGAGGTACTTTCATATGGTGTATTTAGGCTTGAATAAGGCTTAAAATGAACCTAGTTTGATGCTTGAATAAGCTGATAAAATGTATAATATGTCATATTGTTAATTGATGTTTTAACTAAAGAATGAATTAAAGATATCGTGTATAAAAAATCTGGAAATTTAGAATCATTATAGGAATGAAGTGCTCTTAGGAATGCTAATGTGATCCAAAGGTGATGAATGATGTGAATTAAGTAAGAAGGAATTAGAATTTAGATATTATAGATCATATAATACTAGAAAAAGGATTGGAGAATGATTGATTGATAAGTTTAGAATAATCAAGTATTTTAAGGTTCAAAGTTAAAAGAAAGCAAGATATATACAAGTTATAATTTTTGAATGATCATAAGATGTGATTAAGGATACATACCCGAGAATGTCATTAAGCATGAATTATACATCACATATATATGTGTGTGTGTGTGTGTGTATGATTGAATACTTATGTGAATGATAAGTTTGGTAATATGTAAAATATATGTATTGCATGGTATGGACACACAAGTCGAACGAAAACATCCAGACATTGCCTGTTTGTCGAGGCAATAGCTATCTGGAGCTTATAGTGAGTAACCTAGATGTTTCTCACTAGAATCAATTGTATTTGCGTAAATTTCAAATATTGAAATGATATTTGTGTAATGCGATAATTTTGGACATTAATAGTCTGAGGAGTTCGATAATTGGGAATGTATAGGGAGTGTTATAATTGTATGTGAATCTAAAAGAAATAAGTGTACTTAACAAATACATTGAATGTCGGACTAAGGTTCGATGAAAATATGAAAGTGACTGTATGTGATGAATGAAAGTAATTGATTGCATATAATGTGAATTGATGTATCTCATTACATTGAAATGCATGATTAGATAAAGGAAGTTATGACCAGAGTAGCTAGTGAAAAAGAGCTTAAAGCTCAAAAATGTGTATAAAAAGCTAAAATCTCAGTATTAAAATGAGTTTGGTATCCACAATGGATATAATACAGTTATTAATGAGCCTAGTATCCACAACAGATATGCGATAATTAAAAAGGCGCCCGATCAAAACAAAGTAACAAAGAAAGTGGAGTCATATGTGCATTTGCATTGCATCCTTACATGTTTCTTATGATTGAATAGAAATGAATAAGTGAACTGTTTGATATATAGTGAGAAATAAATAAGTATTTGTTGTGGTATAAAATGTGAATTGATCTATTGTTCTAAAATGAACTATGATATGATATTTAGTATTTGTGATGTGATTTAATTGTAAATTGAATTGTGAACTATCTTTGTGGTTTGATATGGGTGAGGGCATCGAGGATGGTTTGGTCATTAAGTTCGCAAAACTTACTAAAATTGCGATGTTAATTTTCAAGTACAAGAAAGGAGACTTATCATCTAAGACATTCTAGAAGAAGTCTTGTACTTGCATTTTGGACTTAAGAAATGACTCAAAGGTCAGTCGGTTGAGATTGTGGAGTTTAGAAAAAGTGTTTTTATATAGTTCTCATTTCATGTAGAATGTTGTAAAGAGTAGCAAACTCTAAGTTAGTTTTTTGATACTGTATATATAGATTTTGTAATGAAATGCTATAACTTAAATTTTGTTTAACTAATGGAATGAGGAGTTTAATCTTTGAATAATTGGGTTATATATATATATGTATGATGGCATATAAAGTGAATATGATTGCTTTAACAAGCCGCTTTCATAGGGTGTGTGCCCGAATGTCGAAAGGATGTTTTGGTATGTGCCCTTTAAAGGTGGTGTGTTAAATTTTATTTTTGCATTCCCTATATAACCGCTATCAATGGCTATAAATATTTGCTACAAATTGGAGTAGAGCACTAATAACAGCCTATATTCTATCTCTCCTCTCTTGTGGTTTAATATGGGTGAGCGCATCGAGGATGGTTCGCTCATTATGTTCGTAAAACGTATTAAAATTGCAATATTAATTTTCAAGTACAAGAGAGGAGACTTAGCTTCTAAGGCATTCTAGTAGAAGGCTTGTACTTACGTTTTAGACTTAAGAAATAGTTCGAAGGTGAGTCAGCTAAGGCTGTGGAGTTTAGAAAGAGTGTTTTTATATAGTTCTCATTTCATGTAGAATGTTGTAAAGAGTAGCAAATTTTAAGTCAGTTTTTGGATACTGTATATATGGATTACGTAGTGAAATGCTAAAATGTAGATTTTGATTTATTAATGGAATGAGCAGTTTAATCTTTGAATAACTGTGTTATATATATATGTATGATGCCATATAAAGTGAATATGATTTCTTTAACATGCTGCTTTTATAGGGTATGTGTCGAATGTCTGAAGGATGTTCGGGTATGCGCCCTGTGAAGGTGGTGTGTTAAATTTTATTTTTGCATTCCCTACATAACCATTATCAATGGCTATAAATGTTTTCTACTAACTGGAGTAGAGCATTAATAACAACCTATATTCCATCTCTCTTTGTCTTTCCTCTTTTGGGGTTTGATATGGGTGAGCACATCGAGGATGGTTCTATCATTAAGTTCACAAAACTTATTAAAATTACAACTTTAATTTTCAAGTACAAGAGAGGACACTTAGCTTCTAAGACATTCTAGAAGAAATCTTGTACCTAGATTTTGGAGTCGAGAAATGGCTCAAAGGTCCATCAGCTGAGACTGGGAAGTTTAGAAAGAGTGTTTTTATATAGTTCTCATTTCAGGTAGAATGTTGTAAAGAGTAGCAAACTCTAAGTTAGTTTTTTGATACTGTACATATAGATTATGTAGTGAAATGCTACAATATAAATTTTGTTTTATTAATGGAATGAAGAGTTTAATCTTTGAATAATTGTGTTATATGTATATGTATGATGCCATATAAAGTGAATATAATTGCTTTAACATGTTGCTTTCAAAGGGTGTGTGCCCGAATGTCCGAAGGATGTTCAAGTATGTGCCCTGTGAAGGTGGTGTGTTAAATTTTATTTTTGCATTCCTTATATAGCCACTATCAATGGCTATAAATATTTGCTACAAATTGGAGAAGAGCATTAATAACAACCTATATTCTGTCTCTCCCTCTATCTCTTCTCTCTTGTGGTTTGATATGGGTGAGCGCATCGAGGATGGTTTGCTCTTTAAGTTCGCAAAACTTATTAAAATTGCAACGTTAATTTTCAAGTACAAGAGAAGAGACTTAACTTCTAAGACATTCTAAAAGAAGGCTTGTACTTGCATTTTGGACTCAAGAAATTGCTCAAAGGTGGGTCAGTCAAGACTATGGAGTTTAGAAAGAGTGTTTTAAGATGGATCTCATTTCATTTAGAATGTTGTGAAGAGTAGCAAAGTCTAAGTTAGTTTTTTTATATTGTATATGTGGATTATGTAATGAAATGCAACATTGTCAATTTTGATTAATTAATGGAATGATGAGTTTAGTCTTTGAATAATTGTGTTATATATATATAATGCCATAGAAAGTGAATATAATTTCTCATAGGGTGTGTACCCGAATGTCCGAAGGATGTTCGGGTATGTGCCCTGTGAAGGTGGCGTGTTACATTTTATTTTTGCATTCCCTATATAACCATTATCAATGGCTATAAATATTTGCTACTAATTAGAG
>JAOSBN010004887.1:0-17500 GCA_027563595.1 Erythroxylum suave | reverse complement strand
CATAAAGAATTTCTGTTAGTTAGAGAAAGAAATCAATTACATCGACATGATTAACGTTAAAATTGATAAATTAATTTTGTGCTAGTTGATTAGTAGATTGATCAGAAACAAGTTTACCTTTAGATGGTATGTTATCAATGGTAGAATAGAAAGGCTGAGGACCAACCGTTTGAGAACAAGAAGGCAAAGTAACGTTTCTTTTTTTATAGCACGAGCTTCTCGACGTTGACGTAAGAGTTTGTTTTTTTTTCATTTTTTGACATTTCAGTATACCTTTTATGTCTATTGACATTTCTATCCATATCTGAATACAGAAAAGAGTTGAACGAAGATAAAGACTATTAACAATAATTAATAAAAAAATTATTTATTATTTATCAGACAATATCATGCTTCTATATATTTGATAGATATTGTAATATTTGTGTTAATAACATTAACGTTAATATCTTACATTTAACAAAGTCACACACACACACACACACACACACACACACACACACACACACACACACACACACACACACACACACACACACACACAGATATATATATATATATATATATTATATAATATTTTTTAGATATTCAAATATCTGTATTAATAACATTAACCCTAATAGTTTTTCTTACATATAACTAGCGATAGAAGGCAAAATTTTAAAAAGGTCACCTTAATAAAATCACTGAAATAAAGTGTGAGGTAAATAAAGGATTAGAAGAAATAAACAAGTTATTTTATGTAAGCTGAAAAATGCGATACATAAAATGAAATATTATATAATAAAATTTTTAGCAAAACAAACCGAACTGAACAAGGGAATGAGTAATAAGAAAAAGGCCTTAAACAATAAAATTTTAGAAAAAGACATATTTAAAAGGCTAAATGTGATAAGTGGAAAATTTGTGAGCTAATTGTTATGCAAGTCACGACTGTGCAACATAGAAATTAACACATTTTATCTTGTCTTATAAAAAAATGATAAAATGCGAAACACGTTGTGAACTCTGTCAAAACATTCCATTTAAGTTCAGAATGGGATATATTCTACCTAACATAATAACAATGAATGAAATTGAAGATTCTACAAATTTAGTCTCTGCTATCAACCCAATTTGTATTGTTAACTACATTAAGAAGTTCATGTAAATCAAGGATAAATTCACAACTGTGGATAGAGAACAACTCTATTATATATTTTTCCCAACAATGCTATTATAAAGGAAATGAAAAACTTACAGATAGTGGATAAATAAAGCCAACTCTTGTTCACTGAAATGAAGATGTGATGCGTTCAATCTACGGTAGAAAAAAAGATTGATCAAGATAAAATGCGACACATGTAATTTACTATTCTGACTTTGTTAAAAAGTGATCATTTCGTGCAAGATATTGAAAAAGATAAAAAAGCTCCATTATATATATATTTTACACAAGATGAAGTAAGATGAAGGTAATATTGTTGGATGTCACAGGTGTGACATGTTAAGTCACACCCATGAGACCTTCGAAGATGTCAAACAACTCTATTATATATTTTGCACAAATCAATAATTAACATAATGTGATACATGAAATTCATCTTTTCAAACTCCATTAAACGCTGATAATCACTAAATTGATAAAAAAGTTAATAAACTGAAGAACAAGAACATAGGATAATGGTAAGTAAGAACTTATAGATGGTGGATAAAGAAGGACGAACTCTTTTTTTACTGAAAGGGAGAAGAAGACATGCCTGGAATATATGACTTTTTATAGTTTGGAGATGGACGAACGTGTTCGTAAATATAATGAGAAGGAAAGATTTATATGGTTAGAGAAGAAAAGATAGAGACAAGATACCTAATCTTGTTGATAGTACAATATTATTTATAATAGAAAGCCATTAATAAACTAAATTGATAGATATTTTGATGCAGCGGAATTACTAACTCCAAGACGTTGATTCCAAGAATACCATCAAGGAGATCTTCTATACTTATTGATTCCACAAATACCCAGGAAAAAGGCAACAAAAATCGATTCCGCACTAAGGAGCTCAAAATTTTGGTAGAAAGTCAAAAAATTTGTTCATACAAAAAATCCAGTCTAAAGGCCATAATATTGCATATTTAAAGTCTCAATCTAATCCTAATCCAAAAACTCAAACTAATCATAATCCAAAAATTCAAACTAATCCTAATCCAGAAACAAATTTAACGGCCAACACATTAGTTGCTTCTATCCCATAGTTCCAGAAATTCCATTGCCAATTGTTCTACATCATTCCCCCCTCGGTGGAGAAAATTCTCCCTCGAATTTGCATCGTTATCTAATGAATCTCCTACATATGGCATTAGATGTTTGACATTAAACAGGTCAAAGGTGCGAATATGACTAGGTAACTTGAGACGGTAGGCATTGGGATTAATTTTCTCGACTATCTCTAATGGACCAATCTTCTTCGCAGCAATTTATTATAGTCTCCAACTGAAAACCTGTCCTTAGTTAATATTGGCCAAAAAATCCCCTACATTGAACTCAACATGCCTCCTCTTTTGATCAGCAGTGTCCTTATACCTAGCATTAGCTTTCACCAGATTATCATGAATCGTTTTATGGACATTCATTAGCCCCTCCATAAAATCTGTCACCTTGCTATGCACTCTAGTCTTGCTAGGCAATGTTATCAAATCTAAAGGGCCACGAGGCAAGAAAGAATACACTACCTGAAAAGGGATATACCTTGTGCTCCTATTTATAGAGTGATTATAAGCAAATTCGGTCTGACATAACTTTTGATCCCAACCTTTCATTTGTTCACCAACCAAACATCTTAGCAAATTTCCTAATAAGCAATTTACTACCTCAGTTTGTCCATCTGTTTGAGGGTGATAGGTGCTATTATAGTTCAATTTTGTATTCACCATCTTCCACAAGCTCCTCCAAAAATGGCTCAGGAAACAAGTATCCCTGTTTGAAACAATGGATGTAGGTAACCCATGTAATCGATGCACTTAACGAAAGTATAATTGCGTCACATTAACTGCATCTGCCTGTCTTTTTACATGGGATAAAATGAACCATCTTAGAAAAATGATCCATAACCACAAAGATGGCATGATTACCTTATTGTGTTTTTGGCAGCCCCAACACAAAATCCATGCTAACATCTACCCAAGGTTGTGCAGGAACATGCAAAGGTATATAAAATCCAGCATTCGAAGCAATACATTTAGATACTTGGCATACCCTACAACGCCGCACATACCTCTCCACCTCTTTACGAATTGTAGGCCAAAACAAGATGGTTGCACAAGTTTTAACGTTTTGTCTCTTCCGACATGCCCATCGCCATGTAGCTCTTTAATGATCTATAGACCCAGACTACAATTTGGATTGCAAAGTCGATTTCTTTTGAACAAAAATCCTTCACATTCCAAAAAATCACATTTCTCCCCATCCCTAACCTTCGCCTTCACAACAGAAAAATATGGGTCAGTTTCGTATAATTTAAGAAAATAGTCTAGACCTAGTACCTCCACTTGCATTACAGTCAATAAACTACTCCTCTTACTCAATGCATCAGCCACCTTTTGTAGTTCCAGCCTTATGTTTAACAACAAAGTTGAATAGTTGTAAATAAGTTGCCCAATTTGCATGTCGTTGTGTCACTTTATCTTGGCGATGTAGATGTTTCAATGCTTCATGGTCAGTATAAAGAATAAACATTTACTGGAAAAGATAGTGTATTCAATGCTTCACAGCCTGGACAACTGCATAAAACTCAACATCATAAGTGGTATAATTGAATTCGAACCCAATATTTTCTCACCAAAATATGCTATTGGGCCACCATTCTGACTAAAAACTACCCTAGGTCCCCTCTTCAAAGCATCACAATGCAATTCAAATGGTAATGAAAAATTTGGTAGAACCAAAATTAGTGCAGACGTAAGGTGAAACTTGATTAAATGGAATGCTTTTTCTAGCTTATTTGTCCACAAGAACGTTCCACTGCAATCTATTATCGGTGCCACATCACTAAAGTAAGGAATAAATCACCTATAAAAAGATGCAAGCCTATGGAACTTTGCACTTCAGTCAAAGTTTTTGATCGTGGCCACTGCCTCACTACTTCTACCTTCGATTCATCAACCTGTAGCCCATCTCTTGAAATTACGTAACCGAGGAACAATACCTTAGGCTACATAGAATTTCTCTCTTCGCAACACCTCCAAAACTTCCCTCAAATGTTGCAAGTGGTCTGTAGGATTAAAGCTAAATACTAGGATGTCATCAAAATATACTACTATAAATTTTCCAATAACAGGCCTCAAAATCTAGTTCATCACAAGCATAAAGGTACTTGGTGCATTTGACAACCCAAAAGGTATCACCTGCCACTCATACAACCCTTCTCTTATCTTGAAGGCTATCTTCCACTCATCTCCTGGCCTAACTAGAATCTGATGATATCCACTCATCAATTCCAGCTTTGTGAACACTGTATCTCTACTAATTTGATCAATTAAGTCATCTAGCCTGGGAATTGGGAACCTATACCAAATTGTGATTTTATTGATGACTTGACTATCTACACACATATGCCACTTGCCAACTTTCTTTGGTATCAACAATGTTGGTACTACACAATAGATTAGGCTCTCTCGAATATGCCCCTTTTCCAGCAACTCCTCTACTTGTCTACTCAATTCCTTATGCTCGCTAGCACTCATCTTATAGTGTGGCTTGTTTAGTAGTAGTGCACGAGGCTTCAAATCAATTTGGTGTTGTATATCTCTCGAAAGTACACAATATTTCCACAACTACCAAAATCAATTACAAAACTACATACCTTCCTCAAGATAGTTCATATGGACTGAAAAATGTTATCTAGAAGCCAGTCTTCACCTCCAGATTTTGGTGACAGACAGGCTCGTCTCACCACCAAAAATTGTTCATTTTCCCATCTTGTTACAGTTGAATTGTCTATGGCCAACTTCATCACATCTAAAATACTTGATTCCTGAACTAGAGGGCTTGGATGGGTCAAAGTGTTACCTCTGCCTCTAAAACTAATTTTATTTTCGCTTCCTCCTCTAATATTATTTTGTGTTCCAGTGATAACTGAATTTAAATTATTAGATTGCCTACCTATTTTCTCCATCTCCAGTGCTCTTTGATGTGTCTCAATAATCATGACTGGATCAAATAGGTTAAGAGTATCCTGCAATTACAGCTTAAGTCCTCCAATATACCTGGCCACTGGCTATTCCTTAGTCTCTTGTAATTTATTCCTAGCTATTAACTGGTAGAATTCATTCATTTATTCATCCACCGACTTAGTTCTTTGCCTTAAGTTTTGCAATCTCTGGTACATCAA
The DNA here is from genome assembly GCA_027563595.1 of Erythroxylum suave. Lineage (NCBI taxonomy): Eukaryota > Viridiplantae > Streptophyta > Magnoliopsida > Malpighiales > Erythroxylaceae > Erythroxylum > Erythroxylum suave. Next base: position 12,131 of record JAOSBN010004887.1, on the reverse strand, counting down.
CCTTTGGAAGTTATAAGGTAGAAAGGTTGCTCGCATACGCTTCTTCATTTTTTCCCACGTGATAATTTTTTTTATTTTCCCAGCCTACTTCTCGTCAACTTCAATTGCTGCCACCAAGTCGTGGCCCTACTCTAAAATCTAGTTGCCACTAAGGAAGTCTGTTTGTCTTCTGGGACTTCCTTGAATTCCAAAATCTCTTTTACCTTAGCCAGCCAATCCAAAATCCTCAGGTTAAAGTCACCCATGGAAGTCTGGAATTTTCATTCTCATGCCTGTCTCCCATCTTTGTCTATCATCATCCAACACACATGGGGTTATCTAGGACATCTATGCAAAGCTCCCATTTCCTCATTACTTTCAATTTTATCATCCGTATATCTGTTTCAGTGAAACAAATTTACGTTTTGGTTGGCCCTTGCGTGTTCTCTATCTTGTATAAGAAGCATAATATTCTGTGTTATTTGAGCTATATCTTGCCTTAATTGGTCAAAGCTTGTTCCATTCGTTCGACCCTATTTTGATAATCACGTTCATAAACTTCATCCAATTATTGTTGTTGTGCCTATCTTTGTGGTGGCATGTTTGAATAGGAACTCGCAACCTGGCTCTGATACCAATTGATGCAGTGGAATTACCAACTCCAAGACGTTGATTCCATGAATACCGTCGAGGAGATCTTTTATACCTATTGATTCTACGAATACCCAGGAAATAGGGAACAAAAATCGAATCCTCACCAAGAAGCTCAAAATTTTGGTAGAAAGTTGAAAATTTTATTCATATAAAAAATCCCATTTAAAGGCCATAAGATTACATATTTAAAGTCTCAATCTAATCCTAAGCCAAAATTCAAACTAATCCTAATCCAAAAATTCAAACTAATCCTAATCCAAAAACAAATCTAGCGGCTAACATATTAGTTGCTTCTATCCCATCATTCCAGAAATTTTGTTGCCAACTAGTCTACATCACATGTGATAGGAAAATTTATTTCTCATCTACCTGGCTTGTTTCAAATTAGCTGACTTGTTTCAATTATATGCCCCATCAAAGTGTCACATATAATTAAAATGCGCAAGGCTCAAATTTTTTTTGAATCTATTACTAATAAATTTGGATTATAAATTTTAGAGTTCACTGATATTATTGACTTACCTTGAACAACGAGTTCTTAATATATATTATTACTAATATCAAGAAATATATATAATTCTTTGCAAATATACTTATGATAAATCATAAATTATAATACAATTTTGTGCAAATTTTAAAAATATGTATTTTTAAGTCGTTCTATAACATGTGTTTCTAAGTTAAGTATTTTTAATAACACTTATAATAAATCTCAAATTATATGTGTTAAATAAATTACGTAATAATTAGATATTAATTTTAAAAATATGATTTTGAATTTAAAATAAAGGATAATAGTAGTATTTGATGTTAGACTAATATTATTTTTTGGAGCATTAAAAAATTTTCTTCTAATAAATGCAATTTAAAATAGCTAAATAGAGATAAAACCTAAAAGTAAAAGAAGTCATAGTTGTGACTTAAGAAGTTACAACCGTGGCTTCTTCGTGCCACTTTACAATCGTGAACTTGTTATGTATGAAAGTATTATATAACTTATATAAAAGTTAGTTTTTTATTTTCTAAATCTTAAATTATACATATTAAATAAATTTGTTAAATAAATCATGTAATGAAAAGATATAAATACCAAATATAAAATGAAAGATCAAATTATTTGGGTTAGAAATATATACATTTTTTTAGCATTAAAATTTTTTCTACTAACGTGATACCCTTAATAATTTCTAAAGATATAAATTTTGAATAGAAAATAAATGATCATAATTATATTTGAAGTTATAATGATATTAGGTTTTTTTAGCACTAAAAATTTTTCTTCTTATAAAAACTGGATTATTAGGTTTTTTTAGCATTAAAAATAAAAAAAATTTCAAGTGGGTTATTGCAAAAGTGATAATAAAAAAATCATTGTAACTCGTTTAAGTTTGTGTTGTGATATAGCATAAAAGGCAATAATAATAAAAGAAGTGACGGCTGTGACTTAAGAAGTCATAGCCGTGAACATGTACATGTATATTAGGTAAGTTTTCTTATTTTGTAAATCTTAAATTACACATGGGTTGGAAATGTATTAATTTTTTTAGCATTTAAATTTTTCTGCCAACCAAAGAGTGATAGCCTTAACAATTTTTGAAATAACAATAATTTACATAGTGCAAAAAATTGTTGCTTTGTTAATGTAAAATTAGACAAATAATAAAGAGTCATTAGTACGTAAGGATTTCATTCATTGTTATATTACATAAAAGGATTTAAATTGTATGCAGCTATACAAAAGGGATTTCATCATATATGGTATTCGACGAAGAATTTACGCTGAGATCAACCTAAATGTTGCTTTAAAACCAATGCGATACTGACATGTGACGATGCTTGAGATGAGGAGGTATCCTAGACAAAATACCACCAAGCGACGATCGCATAATTGATCTGTAAATGATCTCATCATAGGGCATTCTATAAAACTTTAAAAAGGGTAAGAAAGACTCGTAAGACGTGTGAGATTTATCACTTTTTTTGGAAAACAAAAACATGGCGGGTGATAGAAAGAAAGAGGGTTATGGGGTTTGAGGTTTAGTGATTTTAATTGTCTCTGTTGTGCTTACATGCTATGGAATGGGAGTCAAGGGAAATAAAGCTTTGTTGGTAGCTGTTGCATAAGATTTGATTTTTTGATGGTACCCCCTTCTGTCAATGGGTGATACAAAAGAAATAGATCTTGCATTGAATGGGTTAATATGTGCTAACCCCAAAGGAGAGTTGGTAGTTGATTCAATCTTTGAAATAGTTGAGTGGGTTAAGGTATGGTACTATGGCTTTGCTGAGTTAGAATATTGCGATACAGTAAATGAAAACCTTGATGAAGATAAGCCATGTTTATCTGTTGATTTAATCGAAGAAGGGTGAAATTGAAGGGAATAATCTTGTCGGTGATTGCATAAATTATGAAATTCTAATGTTTCTTCAAAGTCTAGTGAAGAAACCAATGTAGTGATTATTGAAAATTCAAAAAATGGTTGTATATCCTGTAAACCAATGAAAATTTAAATTATAAGTAGCTCATGTATGTTAAAAAAGTCTAAAGAATGATTATTTTTCATAAAGGAGGTAGAAAGGCAAAATAAAATAAACAAGAAATACTATATATATATATATAATAAACAAAAATATTCCTTCATAAATGTACTTATTTTATCTACCTTTTACCTCTTTTATAATATATATAAAATATAGGATTTCCTTCCGTAGATAAGAGAAAAAAAATGGTTAGTCGATTACAAAAGCTTTGTGAAGTCTGGACGGGTAATAATTGGTAACAATTTTCAACGTTGATAAAAGTACATTTATGAAAGTTAAAGCAAACCTTAAAAATCCTCAGAAGATAAGAATAAAAAATTATGAGAACATATGAATAAGTTACATGTAGCTACCGATTTAAATCTAATTTAAAGGTTTTTTAAAATGTAGGACAAATATAATAGCGAAATCAACATATTGCCATCAAAAAGAAGAACAAAGTGTTCACAATTTTTTCAAATACTTAATAGGCAACTTCCAAAGTAAAGACAACAAAGCGTATGAACCTACAAAAATTGAAGCAAAAGATAGAATGTTAATATGATTAACTAAGAGGAATAAAAATTGAAATAAACAAAGAATAAAAAATTATGTATGGTAACTTACAATTTTCGAGAACGAAACTTTCGATAATCTTGTTTAAGGCAAAAAAAAACATTTTTGACTATAAGGGAAAATACAACTAGAAAAAAACTCTACACCATCCCTCGTGGGTAGGACGTGCCTTATCTGTCTCGACGGATCCACAACCTGAGAGCAGGGGGGCCTTGATCAGTATATGTAAACCAAGATTGGCTGACACCGCCATAGAAGCCAGCTGATCAGCGCAATGGTTTCCTTCACGATACACATGTTAAAATTGCACAGTCCAATTGCGATCCAACATCCTCTGAATATCCTGCACCAGCAAATGAAACTCAGTCAAGCAACCATTAGAAGAGGATAGGATATTAATAACCTCTAAAGAGTCTGCCTCAAAGATTAGCCGGCTGATGCCTAAGGTCCATGCCAGCTGAACGCCTTCCTTTACCCCTTGAAGCTTTGCGTATAAAGACGAGCAGCACCCTATATTATACCCGAAGCCACCATACCATTTCCCAGGGCCATCCCGAAGGAGCCCCCCTGTCGTACCTCTCTCAGTCCCCGGATGGACTGCACCATCGGTATTCAATTTTATCCACCCTACCTGTGTACTCCGTTCCCTATCGGTAATCCCGTTGTTAGTATAACACTGTCGGTCACTGCCTGGGCCTTCGCGATCCATTGGACATATCTACTACTACACGATGTCCTTTCGCTGGCCAAGCAAACTCAGTTTCGAAAATGCTATGATTTTGCCATTGCCACATAAACCAGCACGCTATGCCGTAAACTGTGGCCCAGTTACCTACTCGGTTGTCAATGTGACGAGTAATATTTGAACCCAGCCACATTGCCACATCTTGTTGAAAAAAGTCAGCCACTGCTTCTTTGGGGTTCAACTTACGCCAGATTGCAATCACCCATGGACAGTCCCATAGTGTATGCAGGGTGGTCTCGGGCTGGCCGCAATAAGCACAATCCTTATCCGTAGTGAGATTTTTATCAAATCGCCGCTAATTAGTCAACAGTTTCTGTTGTGCCATAAGCCATGGGAAGCATCAAATATGTCGTGGGCCTGCCCATTTCCATATTTCTTTTCATATGGTACACGATAACGCTGGGTCCAATTCACAATTAACTCATACGCGGAGGCAACCGTAAACTGCCCCGATGGTCCCGAACCCCATACACATACATCCTCGCCCCGGTATGCAGTTGGAGGCCGCATGTGTTCAATTATCACACAAACAGATGCAAGAAGATAAGGTCTAATCCGGTCCCAATTCCAGTGTCCGTGCTCATCCACATACTCATGAATAGGAGTATGTAGTAATGTCTCTGGAAGATGAGACGTTGTCTGAGTGACTAGAGGACCCCCATTGGTTATCCATGGATCTAGCCAAAAGCGAGTCCGTTGACCATTTCCTATTCTCCATAACATTCCCTGACAGATGTAATCCCACGTTGCTGATATGCCCCGCCATATGCTCGACTCTCTTGACTTTTGCAAGGAATCGGGTATCTGCGTGGGTTCAAGATGATATTTCGCTCGTAGAATTTGAACCCATAAGGCTGAAGGTTGAGTGATCAACTCCGAACCCAGTTTTGTTAGGAGGGCATCACTAGTGGCACGAAGACGTTTGAGCCCCAAGCCTCTCGACTGTTTAGGTTTACAGGCAGCTTCCCAGTTGACCAGGTGGACTTTTCTTTCGTTAGGTTCCGACCCCCAGATGAATGATTGCATGATTTTTTCCAAATCATCACAGAGTTGGCGTGGTAACCAGACCGTTTGCATTGTAAAGAGAGGAATGGAAGCTAGGATTGATTGGGTCAGGGTTACCCAGCCCGCTAAGGATAATCCTTTCGCTCGCCAGCCTGCCAATTTCTGTTGTGCTCGATCTAGGATATATTGGTACATCTGCCGTTTTGTTCTCTCATGAAGTAAGGGCACTACTAGATATTTGCCCAGGTTATCCATGCCGCGTACCTATAACACTTGTCCAAGTCTGCGGGCACATTCTGGAGGGACATTCTTAGAAAAGAAGATTCTGGATTTGTTGCGATTCACCCTTTGGCTTGAAACTTGGCAGAAGTCCGCCAAAATCCGTGACACTGTGTCTATCTACGCGTCTGTAGCTTCACCAAAAAGTATGAGATCATCTGTAAAGAATAAGTGTGAGATAGTCAGTCTAGTCCGGCCCCACTGAAAAGGTTTCCACTGACCCTGAGTCACTGCTTGTTCAATGAGGTGACCCAAACGCATCACACAGAACAAAAATAAGTACGATGATATGGGGTCTCCTTATCGAATGCCCCTAGTTGGTTAGAAAGGGGCTGCTAACGTACCATTCCACGCAACCTGTATCGTAGGCGTAGTGATGCAATGCATGATGACATTGAGAAGGTTATGGGGAATGCCTATGTCCCGGAGGGTGTCAAAGAGGATTGCCCAGTTCAACCTATCATAAGCCTTTTCTCGTTCTAATTTCAGCACAAAATAGCCTGTCTTGTGTCGCATGGAATGGATGATCTCTTGAATAATAATAACGTTATCAATTAATTGACGTCCAGGAATAAAACTGCATTGCGTCTTGGCCACTAATATGTCTAGGTGTGGTTTCATCCTATTGACTGTCACTTTCATGATAGTCTTATAGAGGACTGTGCAAAGGCTAATTGGGCAAAACTGAGAAATAGAATGCGGGGACTGAACTTTAGTGATGAGGATAAGGATAGTTCGGTTCAGAGCCGGTTCCCAAAGTTCATTTCGAAAAACCTGTTGGATATACTACACCACTGAGGTTCCCACTACATCCCAGTTCTTTTGGAAAAACAAGGCCATAAAGCCGTCAACTCCTGGCGCTTTATTGGGGTTCATACCAAATAGTGCGGCCTTAATTTTGGGTTCCTGAACCGATTGCCCCATGTCCAAGAGACTTTCCACCTATAGACGAGGGAATGTGCAAGAAAATTGTATGCGCTGTGGAGACTCCCCCTCGGCTGTGTACAGTTGCTCAAAATAGTTCCTAGCCATAGAGCTCAGTATCGAAGGGTCAACTATGGCATGCCCTCGTTCATCGATCAGGCAGGTAATCGTTAACTTCTTCCTCTTGTGCAAGGTAAGCCTCTGATAATACGCAGTATTTCGATTCCCTTGGGCCAACCAATCACATCTGGCTTTCTGATGCCATAATAATTCTTCCTCATATAAGACCTAAAGTAGGTCCCCGCTCAATTTATCCTCCAAGGCCGCGAGGTTTTTCGTTACCTCTCTTGTCATTGCTCACTAGATACCGGTTAAACGAGATAGAATTCTACGATTGCGGTCAAAGATATTACCGAAGGTGGTGCGATTCCAATGTATAAGGTAGTCAACAGAGTTAAAAAAGGACCAAAACAAGTCTCAAAGCTTCATCTTTACCTGTTACATAACTAAGCCCTTCGATGATTTTAGCAAAAAATTTATCAGCTGTCCACTTTTCTACATTTTAAAGAAAAAAAAGTGAAATAAACAAAATTCCAGCAAGATTTATTTATAATAAAAAAAGCAGATAAAGGATTAAATAAGAAGATTTAACTACGTTAAGAATATTATATTACAAATTACTTTTACATTACCAATAAATAGGCTCTCTCTAAGAAAGGCAAGTCTTTAAATTTTTTGTAGCTAACTTAACTTCACCATCGTTAGCTTTAAGAAACCACTTAATATAAGACTTGTTCAAAAATAATGTTAATGGCAACAACTATTTGTGCACTGATATAATCTTATAATCTTGCTTCTTCATCAATAAAAATATTGAAAGAGTAAAAAACAGAAAAGAACTAACCTGATTCAGCGATAGAGAAGTTTGCTTGGTTAGATGTTACAAGACAACTTTATTTTGTTCAATCGATTGGGAAAGATCTTCATTAAGCTGATATAACATTACTTTATTCTTCATTTTGATGAAGTTAAACAATACAAAGGAAACAAAGAAAATGTGATGGGAAACAAACAAAATAAATATGGCAGAAGATTTAAACTATGGCAAGGGATGTTTATAACAAACTTCTTAAAAGCAAAATTAATTACTTTTAGATTTTATTACTAATAACCGAATAAAATTCATTTATAACATCGAATTTTCAAATATCTATTAAATCAGTGGTATAATTTGTTTTAACATATCTTTTAAATCCACGATAGAATCTGCTCGAAAGATTTTCTGTTGAAATCGACCGTCAAAGATTGATATGATGCAGCTTATTTCTTGGGATATTAATTTCTTTTTAATGTTTTCAATAACTAGATCCATGCAATGTAAATTTAGTTCTCAGACATAGCTACCTTCATTCTCCTTCACCACCAAAAACCTGCATGAGGGTTTTTGCTATAATTTGTCTTAACCCTAGCAAAGCTATAGCATGAAAATTAGATGTTAACCCTTAACAAATTAGACAAAGAATCAACTGAAAGTGGTCTAAAAGATCATGCTCATTCGTGAGAATTGTATAATTTAAAGGAAGAATCTAGTCTTTAATTAAATGGACGGTGAGATGTTAGATCCGTTCTTATCATACCCCTGAGACATAAAAAAATTCTTAATTTGTAAATTGATAAGTTTTCATTGATATGCTTTTCGAAGTTATTTCTAGAGATATAGGAAAGTTAAGCAGGATTTAAGGAGAAGTAGAGTCCATGGTTAACCCTTTTAAATTCCAAATATGAATAGTTAATTATTTTTTTATACAATCACTATTTTATGTGTCTACTAAATGTTGTATTACTAATCAAAACAGTAAATTTCTAAAGAAAGTAATCTCTCATACATTATAAAATTAAAATTCTATTTTGTATTGAAATAAATAAAATTATAATTCATAATATTAATATTTATATATTTCAATTTAGACGATAAAATGAAACCGAAATAAATTATTATTTTTAAAGGTTTTGATTAATGTAACATATTATTAATTTTAATATATTATTAGTTTGTACATTACTATTGAAAAAATATACTAATTTTTGCTTGTACAAAATTAGATTAACTTTATAAAATAACTTTCATAACTTATAAAATTTTAACAATAGTTGGAAAATAACCACTTTATTGATACATAAAAATGTTTGTTTCCAATGTAGATAGTCTAATAGATGAATGTATATATGATTCACATTGTTACATGATCAAATCTGAACAAAAACAAACGATAAATATTTTATCACCGTCAGCAGTTAGTAGAAAACATATATGTATGCCTTTAATTGACAGCAAGGCCTGTAAAAAGAAATATACTAACCAATTAATTCTTGAAAAATACTTGTTCAATGTCCTGTTAGTGTCAACCCAAACATATGTCGCACAATTAAAATTTTGAATAATATCACAAGGAACTGAAAAATATTCACACAACGAGATACCCACTTATCCTTATGGTCTACGTGACCAAGTTTATATCAGAAGGAGGCAGTAAATAATCACGCAACACCATGGACACTTAAACTCTAAACAATTCAGTCAAAACCCAAGTAATACTTAAAATTCACAATATTTTGCATCTGATCTAATTACTAACAGCGAGGGCATACCTTCTTTAACCACCAAAAACCCCATCTACATAACCAAAATCTCAAGCAATTATCAAATCTTAGTGCATAGTACAACATAGGTAGAATAAAGAAGGATGTCTAATTTGTGGTTTAAAAAACAAAGAAATACTTACGTGTAAACATGACCCTTAGAAAACAAACTAAAGGAAGAATACATTTATAGCCAAGGTAGAATTTCAAACAAAAATAACACATCATGAACTTAATTAGAACAATGAAACCTTGAATAGAAGCTAAATGTGAGATGAATAGATGAAGATCAACCCCATGTTCTTAGTACTATTGTTGTCATTTTATCAAATAGTTAGGATGCAATCATTAGATCTTGACTTTATAATAAAACAATTGCTAAAAGATTACAAGCTAGACTTAGTCCAAATACAATTAAGAGAAGCAACATCACTAGCACAATGTCATTGTAAATCAATTAGTAGCACATATATAAATTAGAGAAACCTGGGTGTCACTCGCGAACCTGCTATTAAGAATGGAGCCTTTAGCCTATTATAGTGACCTTTATGCCTATTAATGTATTATTATATTCAACATAAATTTAAACATGATATTATATGAAACAAATTAAATAAATAAAAAAGGACGCAATATGGAAGAAGATGGAAGAAAAATTATGTATCCATTTTTCAATCACTTATGTTGGAGAAATAAAAAAGAACATGCGAATCAAGCTTAGAACACTAGTCAGTGACTCATGCTTTCGAACAAAATATTGATAACTACCTTATTTATGTCATGCAAACCCATCTTGTTATTTATAGAATCTTATGTTGATAAACGTATATTCCAAGTGGAGCAAATGTAAAGTATGCCTATAGACCAAGAAATTTATGACATTATTCTATATGAAAACCACATAAAAAGAGACAAATGTTAGACCATCATATTCTCTTCATCTAAGGTTAGATGAAGAGCAACAAAAGATGGAGATATAGATAAAAAGAATAATAAAAATACCAAGAACTATGTTTACAAAAGTCAATCAAACCATTCACCATCTTGTCCATACGTGTGTCCATATATTGAGTAGTTCATTGGTACGCAATGGCTTCTCATGATAGTTTGTTGCCTCAAACTTGAAGAACTTGACAAGAAACTCTACAAAAGCAAGAGCCAGTTTTGTTTTGACTAATAGAAGTGATTTTATAGTCTCCATAAATGAAAAATCTACAACTCTGAGACATTTATTCCATATTAAATCATTCAGTGTAGTGATAAGGAAATTCAAGACAACTAAATGAGTTGATTAAAGCATGCTCTATCCAAATCCGTCTCAAACAACAAGATAATAAAAATAAGACATAAATAAAAAAGGCAGTGGAAAGTACCTATCTCCCACGTGTCTCCCACGTCCGTTACCTTCAGAAGCACCTTCAATAATTCTAGTAAGATCAAGTAGATGAATCTTAGGGTCATTGTAATTGAAAATTCCACAACTTTAAGACATTTATTCGATATCAAATAATTTAGTGTAGTGATAAGGAAATTCAAGGAAACTAAATGAACTGATGAAGCATGCTCTATCCAAATCCATCTTAAACAAAAAGCTAATTAAAAAAGAACGTAAATAAAGGGGCAGTAGAAGTACCTGTCTCCCAATTCCCTTACGTTCAGAAGCACCTTCAATAATTCCAGGAAGATCAAGCAACAAAATCTTAGTGTCATTTAATTTATAATCCTAGAATACATGTAAGTGTTGTAAATTCATAGGATATAGCTTTTAAATGTGTTCTAATTAACATTGTAAGAGGTTTGACTTCCCTACCTGCAACAAGAATGAGAATATGATTTTACTTTTTCCTATGATCATTCACACAAGCACTTGCTTATTGCATTTATAGCTATAACTGAAAACCATTTAAAAGTCATTAAGTCATTAAGGAGGTAAATAGACAATTGATTCCTGATCAACTATTGTGAGGTATGCTAGATCTTTTTCTATCGTATGTGCATGCAACTGTCAATTTTATTGTTGGAATGCACACATACGATTACAAACATATGCACAAATTTGCATATTATAAAGATGGAAGAAATTGGAAATCCTATCAGCACAACACATCCATGGCCATGCTTTGTAACTTCAAAGCCATCTCCACCTCCACTGGATCCCTAACATGGGAAAAAAATTATGCCTACATAAATTTTAACAAGTGCAAACAAAAAGTAACATAAGAGAAAATGAACAAGGTGAGTCCTTAGCTTGGCTATCTCAGCTTTAAGTTGACCAAGATGGTACTTTGTATAAAAACTTTGGAATTAAATAAACTTCAGAGAAGCAACATATCCAACAATGTTAGAAGAGCTTTGTGAATGCTTAAAAGTAGAAGATTTTAAAGTGTCGATTCAAGAGTAAAGGGCTCTATCACTGCATAAAGATAGAACGTTCGAGAGTCTTAGTTCAAGAGTAAAGGGGCATTTATTCTATTTTAATACTCTCATGGGTGTGGCTTAAGCATCTATATTAAAATTTTCAACTTCTTTTTTTACTTTCCTTATTTACAACAATCATCTTATCATTTTGTTTTTACCTGTTGTAGAATTGACTTAAACTTATAACACATATTACTAATTATTTATTATATTAAAATTTTCAAATTTTTTTGTAGCACCCCCTTACCGCAGGGTACACACCGGGACGCCCGCAGGTCATTCCGATACATATCCTACAATAAGAGTGAACTATAATCAATCATTATTAACACCTCACATGGCATCATAATAAAACATCAGTATAAAAATTCATAATAATTTGAAACCAAAA
>JAOSBN010004857.1:0-19087 GCA_027563595.1 Erythroxylum suave | reverse complement strand
TGTCAAGATCTTAATAAGGAATTCTGGTTTGTTAGATAGTTAACAAATCTGTGTATTCTGTTGAGAAATGATTAGGTCGACTTGTATTTCGATTGCAAAAAATATATATTATATGATATTTGAGGAATCGGACTATTTCTCTTCACTTTTGGCTTCTATGCTTCATTTGCTTCATTATCTTTTCTGACAAGCTTTGCTATTCCCATCTTTTCTTTTTTCTCTTTTCATGGTTGACCTCTAACCACGTCCCATAAAATTTGCAGCTTATTGTGTGGTTGCAGTGGAGTCTGTTGGCCGACAGGTTCCAATCGCCTTCCTTGAGCGAGTCAAGGAGGAATTTACCAAGAAATATAGTGGTGGGAAAGCTGCAGCAGCAGTTGCCAATAGTCTGAACAAGGAATTTGGGTACTTTCATTATGTGGCCTTCGAAATGGAAACCAATGGATATCCTGAATAATCATATTTAATTGACAAATCAATTTGATGTAGGTCCAAGTTGAAGGAGCAGATGCAGTACTGTGTTGATCACCCTGAGGAGATCAGCAAGCTGGCTAAAGTTAAGGCTCAGGTTTCAGAGGTCAAAGGGGTTATGATGGAAAACATAGAGAAGGTAAGTTATCTTGTAGAATTTTGTTAAAGAGTATAAATATATGATTAATTCAATTTTTTTTGGGTTAGCTTTTAGTGAAAGAAACTTGTCTTTTTAGTTACTACTTCTCAAGGCTTGGCCTATACATGTGCCAAACTATGTCAATAGTAATGAAATCATTTCTACAGGTTCTTGATCGGGGGGAGAAAATTGAACTTCTGGTGGACAAAACAGAGAACCTGCGGTCTCAAGTAAGTGATTGAACGACTTGTATTTCTTAAAATCTGGTTAAATTTGTTCCGCGTTTTATTAGAAATTGATTTTGAATGAACTAGTTCTGTGGTTGGATAAATATTTTATTCTATTAGTTTCATTGATACTGGTGAATCTTAATAGATTTATCAATTCCAGAAATTCAATGATCATATCATTGCAACAGTAAATGATGTCTGCGAATTCTATATCATTCAAAATACAATGGCTCTACTATTAAGGCTCTGGTTTGTTTTCTCTAAACAAACTTTAATGTCTTAATCTTACAAAATTTTCATTTTATCATATTTCTTTGCTCATCAGATTCATACCAATTAATTGGACATTTGAACTAGCCTAATCCATTGTGTTCGTTTAAGGGATTTGTCAGTTGCAAATAACAATCTGCCCCTTTTCCTCCCCTTATCAACTTCTACTTTATTTCTATCAGTTTTTCCCTCCCAAAAGTTGATACCCGTCATTTGTTGATGTGATCTCTTTAATGTTTTCACTATAATGATTCAGGCCCAAGACTTCAGACAGCAGGGAACCAAGATGAGGCGGAAGATGTGGTTGCAGAATATGAAAGTAAAGCTGATAGTGCTGGGCATCTTGATTGCGTTGATTCTCATCATCGTATTGTCCGTTTGCAATGGATTCAAATGTCATTAAGTTTGAGGGAGCTGATGTTTTACTTAATATCTTTTTGGGCTTACATGCACCATCTTGTTCTATAGTCTATATGATATGATAAGACTGCTTGTATAGTTTGTGCTTTCGAATTCTTTTGATGCCAGTCTTCATGTGTGGAAGTTTGCCATTTCTAGTCCAATTTGTTTGTCACTCTTTGATGGATTAATACGCACAGCACATGGTAGATGTTTCATGTCACCTGTTTAGAGGCGGTACAAATGGAGAATATTGGATTGCCTGGAATTGCATCCTTCAGTTTTGGGAGTTATCACCTTCGATATTCAGATTTTTATCTGGCCCCTTTTCATGGCTACGATTTTATGAGCAAGGACTCTAGTCTGCAGTTAGTTGACAAATTACCTTTATGATCATGGAATGAAATCTAACCATTTGAGTATAGCTTTGATGTTATTGCCGTGTCCGGGTCTGGGAGGACTACCGAGTGCAGGATGGTTTGGGTTTTATATAAAAATATTATGTGGCTTTTTTCTTCATTTTAAAAGCGAGATTTACATTACCAATTGCGAGTGACCGTTAACTCGGCCCCCCTCCAAAAGGCCATAACCAAGAACACCTGCTCCTAGCGGTAGCAGTATCGGATTATTAGCCCTTTCTGTTATCTCTTTGTCGGTTTCTTCGCAAGTTCCTCCACTGATTCTAATCATTAATATGTCCGTGGGCGTTTCGGCTTTGTCTAATTTTGGGCGATTTAGACTTTTTGTTCTACTAACTCTGTTTCTATTCTGTACTGTAACTAATACATCGACGTTTTAATTAAAAAGAATCACTGACTTTCACATTGAGCCGCAATAATGAATTTATCTTCTTTTGAACCAACTTCTCAATTTATATGTTAATAAATATTAATTATTATTATAAAGATATTATTCTTATAAATTATATTATTCTTATTATTATTAATTAATATTATTATTAATTTCCTATTTGAGTATATATAATAATTATTAATAAATTTATTTATTTACTATTATTATTATTTGATTTCTTATTATTTATAATTTTATTAATCTTATTATTATTAATTTTCTAGCTACTGTTGAGAATAATATTATAATTATTTATTTTATTTATTTATTTATTATTATGATTATTCAATTTGTTATTTTTGACAATTTTATTATTATTATTTTAAATTTTATTAATTTTATTTATTATTATTAAATAGTTTACCTAATATATATATATATAGAAAAAGTCACAGGTGTGACTCACACCCGTGACTTTTAAACCAGTGGACCAATCGAGTTTAAAATTCGATTTCTTAGTGAAAGGAGTTTTTGAGTTAAAGGTAGGTTTAGGGTAATGTAGGAATGTGAGAAAAAAATAAAAAAAAATGAAAGGAATGCAAGAATGAAAAAACAGAAAAAATGGACATGTAGAGTTACGTATGTGAATTTTTGGTTTTGGATGTTTATGTTTAATCTTAAGTTTTGATCTACTTATGAGTTTGTTCAGCTATTTGGAAGTCGAAAATGTGGTTAACATAATTTATAGATTTAGTTATACGTGAAAAAGAAAGAAGAAAAAAAATTGTAGTTCAGAAGAAGAAGAAGAGGAAGAAGAAATAAATAGTAGCAGGTCATGGGTTAAATAAGGAAGTCGCGATCGCGACGTTGCGACAATGCACGATCGCGATCGCGCTAATTTTAATAAATTTCCTATTAATAATAGAAATAATAAATTAATTTATATCATATTATTATTATATTCCTTATTATTATAAAGTTTATTATTGTTATTATAATTAAATTTATGATTCTTAATAATTTTGTTATTCTTACAATTATTTACTATTATTATTATTATTATTATTATTATTATTATTAATTTTCTGCTTAAGTATATATAGCTATTATTGTTAAATTTGTTCATTTTTATTAAATACATTTATTATGATTATTATTATTAAATTCTTTATTATTCTTTAAATTTATAATAATTATTATTAATTTTGTAGTTACTGTTAATTATTATTATTATTATTATTATTATTATTATTATCATCATTAAGTTTAATTTTAGTTATAATCATTTTAATTATTACATTTATTTCTACATTTATAATAAAATTTCTTATTATAATTAATCATCTTCTTATTATTATTAAATGTCTTCATTATTAGTATTACGATTATTAAATTCCTTATTGTTATTAAATTTAGTAAATATTTGTATTTGTATTATTAGTATGAAAATCCTTATTATTATTATTAAGTTTAGTATTCTTATTATTATTAATTATTAGTATATTAATTTGTTACTCGAGTATATATACTTATGACTTAAGTAATTAAAAGAAATGACATGAAATGTAAAAGTCACGGCCGTGAGAGTAAAGAGTCACGGGAGATTGAAAGAGCCATCAGAGAAGCTCGTGAAAGGGCTTTTACTGAAGCCAGAGAAAGGGCTGCAGCTGAGAAGAAAGTTGCTACAGAAGCTCAGAAGAAGGTGGCATCCGAGGTGTGGGAGTGGTCAGAAAAGACTTCTACACAATCTAGTTATAAGTCAGCAACAGAGAAAGCTTCTATGGAAGCTAAATTGAGGTTAGAAAAGGCTTCTACACAATCTAGTCATCAGTCAGCGGCAGAGAAAGCTTCCGTGGAAGTCAAATTGAGAGCTGAACGTGTTGCAGTTGAGCGAGCAACCGCAGAGGCTAGGGTGCATGCACTAGAAAAAGCAATATCAGAGAAGGCAAGAAATAAGTGTGATATATCTTCAACTTATAAGTTTCCAAGTGCCTCAAGAGATGATGGAACAAAATCAAAAGTGAGTGTTTTTCATATTCTTCCAACTAGTAATTCTCGTCTATAAGCATAGAATTTGAAATGTAGAATTATTGAAAGGTAAGAGTTTCCTTTGGGATCAACATAACAAAGCTTAGGATCAAGGTCCTTCCAGCAGTTCAAGATAACCATGTAGAGTGACGAACAATGAATTAGCTCAAGGGTGTAAAGCTACGTTAGAAAAGCATCAACGAACAGCCGAGCGTGCAGTATGCCATCTTCTTAAAAAAGTTTGATAGACATCTAAGTTCTATTGAGTTTCTAACGAACACATATTTTCTGCAGGCAAAAGCTCTTGCAGAGAAGAACATGCACGACCTCCTTGCTCAGAAAGAGCAAGTTATTAAGAGTAATAAGAATACTGAAGTGAAAGAGAAATGCTCATCTTATTCCTTCACGTCATGGAGCAATATATACAAAAGAATTCTATACAGCAGCAAAGCTATTAATACATGACAGAGTTTGTTATAGGTTAACCGTAAGTGGTTACAAACCAACAGAATCATTACAGCAAAAATGACATATACAGAATTTATCCCTTAACATGCCCCCTCAAGAGCATTGTCCCATCAAGAACATGCATCTTGTGGCGTAAGTCAACATGGCGACTTGATGACAAAGTTTTAGTAAGAGCATTTGCAAGCTAATCATGTGTGGAGATATGGTTGACATGTAAAGTGCCAGCTTGAACAAGTTGACGAACATAATGATAATCGAGAGCAATATGTTTCTTTCGTGTATGAAATACAGGATTCTTGCATAAGTAAGTAGCACCAAGATTGTCACAATATAAAATAGGGGAGCCTTTGAAAGGCAGATGAAGTTCGGATAATAAGTTTTGGAGCCACTAAAGTTCAGCCATTGCTGTTGCCAAAGATCGATATTCAGCTTCGGTGGAAGAGCGGGCAATAGTGCATTGACGTTTGGATTGCCAAGAGACTGGATTACCACCAAAGTAAATGAAATATGCTGAAGTAGAGGTTTTGTCATCTTTATTACCTGCCCAATCAGCATCACTGTAGGCCGTGAGGGGGGACTGTAGAACACTAAAGAGCTAAAGATTAAGGGTGTCCTGTTTACGAAGTTGTAGCCCAAAATGAATGGTCCCTTTGAGATAACGATAAACTCGTTTAACTTGCTGAAGATGAGTAACAATAGGAGCATGCATGAATTGAGCAAGCTTGTTGACCACAAAGACTACATCTGGTCTAGTATGAGCTAAGTACTGAAGACAACCAACCATTTATTTATAGCAAGAAATATCAGTTGTGGTCGTACCATCTTCAAGAAATAAAGGGGTGGAGAGACATAGTGGTGTAGATACGGGCTTGGCATCAGACAAGCCAAACCGATCCAAAATATCCCGAATGTACTTGTGTTGAGATAGGAATAGACCATCAGTAGTGGGAACAATTTCAAGCCCTAAGAAATAAGACGGGAAACCCAATTGCTTGAGGGAGAAGTTTGTGGACAAAGCAGTAGTGAATTTGGCCAAAAACTCGGATGAGTTGCTTGTTAAGAGTAAATCATCCACATAGACAAGGAAGTATGCAACAATCCCATTGCAATTGTAAATGAAAAGAGAAGTATCACTGACACTATTCCGAAAACCATAGGAGAGGATGAATTGTTTCAGTGACTCGTACCACGGTTGAGGTGCCTGTCGAAGGCCATAGAGGGCCTTGCTTAATTTACAAACGTAGGTTGGACGATTTGGATGTATAAAGCCCGGGGGCTGTTTCATATAGACAGCTTCGGTTAAGGCACCTTGTAAGAAAGCATTATTAACTTCCATTTGAAGAATGGACTAGTTATGAGTAATGGCTATTGTAAAAATAATCTTAAGGGTCTGAGGTTTAAGAACTGGTGTAATGGTTTCATGGAAGTCCAAACCTGGAGTTTGCATAAAGCCCTTGGTAACCAGTCGGGATTTATACCTAGTAACAAAACCATCGGGGTGGCATTTGATCCAAAACAACCACTTGTTGCTAACAATATTACATCCTTGAGGGGATGGAACAAGGTCTCAAGTGTGGTTGTTGATTAGAGCATCAAATTGGTATTCATTGAAGCACACCATAATGGGTCCTGCATGGCCTGTGATATACACGATGGTTCAAGTGTAGTTGGTAAGGGATATTTACTGACCTGATACAACTTTTTGGGTTTGTAAATATGATTCTTGGAGTGAGTCTGCATCGAATGAGTGTTGGTGAGGGATTGTGGCACAGGTAAGGAGTCGGTAGACACTGGCGATACTAAGGCAACGACCACTGAGAGAGAATGAGTGATATTACCTGTACTGTCCATATGGGTACAAGGGACGGAAGCATAAGTATTGGAAGATGATGGAGTGGGGTCAGGATGGTGAGGAAGGGAGGTTGACTGAACCAGATTAGATGGATTTGACTGGGGAGGTGGAGATGTGTGCGGTTGGAAATGGACAGCGACACAGAGATGCTCTGATCAAGGAAAGATACGACTTCAGATGATGTAGTGGGAGACAGGTTAGGTGGCAAGGATTGGGAGGATCGCAGAGAACCATAAGGAAATATGGTCTCATGGAAGATGACATGCCTAGAGATGTAGTTCTTATTAGTGAGAGGGTCATGACACAGGTACGCATAATGAGCTGGAGAATAGCCAAGAAAGATACAAGGTGTAGATCGAGCTTGGAGTTTGTGGACTGCTTAAGGCCGAAGCCATGGAAAGAAAAGGCAACCAAAGGAATGCAGGTGGTGATAGTTAGGAGGAGATTTGTGGAGTACCTCATAAGGAGATGTCATGCGGAGAACTGGTGTGGGCAGCCTATTGATAAGATACACGGCAGTTTGAAAGGCATATGGCCAGAAGGTTGAAGGTAGAGTGGATAGGTGAAGGAGAGCACGTCCAGTCTCAACAATGTGACGATGACGTCTCTCAGCTGTGCCGTTTAATTCAGGTGTATGAGGAGGAGTGGTGAAATGGGTAATGCCATGGTGGGCCAAGAAGGGTTTAAGCGCAACAAATTCTCCACCATTGTCACTAAACAGAGAGATAATTTTGGTGTTAAAGAACGCTTCAACAAGAGCTTTAAAACGCATAAAAATGGAAAGAACATCAGATTTCTTGCGAATGGGATACAGCCAAGTATATTTAGAGAAATGATCAACAAACACAACATAATAACGAAACCCATCGACAGAGGTAATGGGTGCTGGACCCCAAACATCACTGAACAACAGTTGAAGGGGACGACTACTGGTGAGATGGGTATTAGAAAAAGACAACTTATGGCTTTTAGAACAAGCACAGGACACACAAGGACGCTGAGACTTATTGCTACAAGGAAGGTGAAATCGTGTAGTAATATGTTGAAGGATGGGTGGAGCCGGATGCCCCAAAATGTGATGCCAATCGTGAGAGCAGACAGGAGTAACAACATGGGCCTGTGGGAGCTTCGTTGGACAGGGAAGATAATATAAATCATCAGCACAGGGACCTTGCATCAGTACTGCCTTGGTCCGAGCATCCTTGACCTGAAAATGAGTAGAGAAAAATTCAACCGAGACATTGTTAGTAGCACAAAGCTTAGAGACAGACAGTAAATTATGGGTAAGGGTGGGAACATGTAAAACATCAGGTAAGGACAATGAGGTGGTGGGAGTAGAGAGCGTGGTGATACCAGTATGAGTAATCGGTAACTCATTACCATTGCCAACGACAAGTTGATCGGAGCCATCATATGGTGAGGCAAGAGAAAGAGTAGCAAGGTCATTAGTAAGATGATGGGAGGCGCCTGAATCAACTACCCACTTATCAGAGGGAGGTACTGCGAACTTGTGAGTATGGTGAGCCGCAGGTTGCCGATTGCGAGGACGACCATGAAGTTTAAAACAGCGACGTGCCGTGTGGCCAGGTCTCTCGCAGTATTGACAAACAACAGAATGATGAGCATCACGGGGAGCTGAAGCTTGTACCGATTGGTCAGAAGCAGCAAAACCAGAGGTCATGCCAGAAGGGCGTGGACGACGCCTCTGGTGGGTTGGGGAAACCTGGGTGGCTGCGAGGACGTTGTGGTGGCCAGTGGGTGCGATACCCAAGCAGCGCTGTGGTAGGGTGAGAATCGTTCTTAACTGTCCTTGTGAGATAGGCTTCATGATCAAGAAGCTTCTCGTGAAGCTCCTCAAAGGAAATGGACGAGTCTCTCGCCCGAATAGCAGCAGCAATCTCCTTGAAGTCTGAGCCAAGACCATTGAGGACATGTATAAGAAGATCTGTATCATCAAGAGGACTGCCAATAATGGCTAACTCGTCAGCTATAGATTTAATATGGCGCAAGAAGACAGCCACCGATTGATCACCTTTCTCCAGACAAGTGAGTTTCTCCTTCAAAGAAAAAATACGAGAGCGAGAGCTACTAGCATAGGTCTTACCAAGAATATCCCATGCCTGTTTAGAAGTGGTAACTGAGCCGAGTAACGTGACGATATTCTCAGCAACAGAAGAAAGCAGGGCTGCAATAAGAAGTTGATCTTGCCGAAGCCAGTGGGTATAACCAGGATCGGTCACTGGTGGACACGGGAAAGAGCCATCCGTGTATCCCTGAAGTCCATAGCCAATAAGAAGTGCAGTCATCTGCACCCGCCAGGCCGGATAGTTTGCTCCGTTAAGCTTAATGGAGGTTGTGTTCAAAACAATGAGAGAAGAGTTGTTGAAAGAAATGAGATGAGCAGGACTAGTGGTACCAGATGTATCGTCGGGAGTAGTCATAATGAAGTAGAGAAGAAAAACGTGAGAAGGCAGAGAAAGAGAGGAAGGTAGAGACACTCAACCAGGAGGACGAAAAATTTTGCCGTTAGGCGTCAAGACGCTCTGATACCAAAATAATAATACTGTAGTGAAAGAGAAATGCTCATGTTATTCCTTCACGTCATGGAGCAATATATATACAAAAGAATACTGTACAGCAGCTAAGCTATCATAACAGAGTTTGTTATAGGTTAACCGTAAATGATTACAAATCAACAGAATCGTTACAGTGAAAATGACATATACAGAATTTATCCCTTAACATTTGTGACGTTTATGATGTACGCCACCTTACCCTTATATTTCTACAAAGAGACTATTTTTGTGACTTGAATATGTGACCATAAGGTCAAAAAGGAGTAACTTTCCAGTTGCTTCAAGGCTCACCCTCCTTGAGGATCACCATTATTTTAACTAATTGCTCATCTTTTCAGTCTTTGATTTGAGGAGCTCTTTTGAGCACTTCACATTCTTGTTATAATTCCTTAAAATTGAAATAAGTCATTTGCGGATGACACTGTTGCACCTTTTTTTATCAACTTCGTTTGTGAAACTAGATGGAGTCTTTTTAGCCGTCGATCACACATCTGTTGCATTCCTTCCTCTGTCTACTCTCTTTTAGTCGGTTGCCACAAGAGATTTCATTCTGAGATGTGAGAAATTAATCATTTTCTTTTATTTAAACATGCAAGGTTGACTTACTAAAAGACAAGTTTGGGTTTGATGATGCTTTCAATTATAAGGAAGAGCAAGACCTTGATGCTGCATTGAAAAGGTTAGTCTGCATGACTGCAGAGAAAATTGTGACAAAGGGTTCAAATAGTTTTGGATATTGTTGAAACATTATATTTCTGTTTCAAGTTTTTTCTATAATTCTTCTTCGATTCTGGGGGAAGAGGATGGGATATGCATTGCCTATACCTCTTTTTCTAAATGTTTGCTGAGTAATACTATCCAAAGTAACAATCCGTTAATTACAGCAATTCAATCTATGCAAACAGAGCTGAGTATGAATGTAGAGATTGTATGCGGATATAATATCTGATGGCGGTTACAAGATGAATTTCTCTTTTGAAAAGTAATTTTTCCTTTAGTCGTTCCATCTTGGTGATATGAAATGTTCATTTTGATGAGTAAAACTCAAAAGAGTGAATTAGGCAACTTGGAGATAACTATTAATGACCACATCTGAGACAAGGCTTCTTTCCCTGAAGTGATTAGGTATGCAATCAATTTCTCTTGGTAGGTATTTTTCTGAAGGCATCGACATTTATTTTGAGAACGTTGGAGGCAAGACGCTTGATGCAGTACTCCTAAACATGAGACCTCATGGCCGCATCGCTGCATGTGGAATGATCTCACAGTACAATCTTGAGCAGCCTGAAGGAGTGCACAATTTGACAACCATTGTGTTTAAGCGAATTCGCCTGCAAGGATTTATAGTTTTTGAATATTATCACCTTTACTCCAAGTTCTTGGACTTTATTCTGCCTTACATAAGGGAAGGAAAGATTGTCTATGTGGAAGACATAGCTGAAGGCCTTGAGAGTGCCCCTGCAGCACTTATAGGTCTTTTCAGTGGCCGCAACGTTGGGAAACAAGTAGTTGCAGTTGCTCACAAGTGATTTAGGTTTCTTTCATGCAAGTTCTAGCCAAAACTTTAGCATGGTTCTCCAATGAGTCTTTTTGTTGGCTAGTACTAGACTCTTTTATAAATGCTAAGGGTGTGTGCTTCTTTGTAGTTGCTATATGAGGTATAAAGCCATATATGAAGTTGCTATTTTAATTATCTTGGATCTGAATTTATGTGGTTGAAACTAGAAGGCTTAATTGTTCGATGTTGAGCTCCATTAACTTCAAGAATGGGTTATGATATTTGAGAGTATTACTTGAGCTATCAGAGGTTACTTCCAACAATGATTTCCACTGTGTTCCTTAATTTATCCAAGGATCAAACGCTCCTTGTCCTTGGAAGATTGAATTGTTTTTCTCCTTTCATTTTATATTAGGCCAAAACAAAAAGATTGAACTTTGATGGATAGGTGCAGATGCAACAGCTGAATGATTGAATTGGTAGTAAAACATTGATTGTTACTTTATCTTACGAAAGATGCTGTGTAGCCCGTGGCAGAGGTAGTAGTAGTTTCTATGACCTTGGAAACTTTCTACATAATACAAAAATAATAAAATATTGATTAAAATAATAAAATTTATAATTTTTTTTATTATATTATGAACTTTGTTAAGTCATGACTGCTGACCACCGTAGATCGTCAAACTGTGTTCTTATGTTATTAGTGCAATAATACAATTAGAAAATGTTACTTATGATATATTTTTATCAATTAGGTTAGAAAATTATTTTAACTTTAATAATAATTATTATATATTTCGGCAAAGTAGCCTATGAATTCTTTAAAAGAGCGAATGTAGTTTATTACTTAAAATTTGAAAGTAAGAACATAATTTCATCATCACATAACAGTATGTTAAATTAGAGATTCCAAAATAACTCATCTTTATTTGGAGAGACTAGAATTATACTCGTGTCTATGTTGGAGCAATTATACTTGTTCTCACTCTCTATAGAAGAAAAGGAAATCCTCTAATTGCTAGCATACTTTTTCTTGACACTGCTTGCACGACTTATTAAAATACATTGATTGGTACTTTATTAATATCTCTCAATAGTGGAAGTGTCATTCTCACCATAGCTCCTGATTTTAACATTAGATTGGATAATCCCACTTATTTAAAAGACTCCAAGTTCAAATCCAAGTTATTAGAGCAGAGCAAGACCTTACAATCATCATGACTAGTTTGTACCACTAAATGATCTATCACTTACAAAACCATATTGTAGATCCCAACTTTCTAAATTCAACTTTTGATGCTCTGTCTATGATTATAGATCGAGCTCATGAGCATACTACTATCATCCACATTTCAAAACAATTGCCACCAATGGAACCTGAAAAGTTGATGTCAATATAACGAATCGCTAACTATTAGAAGGTGTTCTATGCTTATCACAAGCATTCCTTCTGTACTTCTCTGCCTATTCTCAGGACACTAAGAGATGGATCTATTAAATTTATCTACACCAGGCCCACTAAAGACCAGCCTAGATCCTTTGCCACATCTAGACCTATTTTAATGTTTCAATCGGTGTTATCATACAAAGAAGACAAAAATGGACCTCCTATCTACTATGTTAAATCTGATGGTCAACATGTGTACATCAATCATCATCGAGAACAATTCGTATGGATATGTATCCATCTCTGTGTAAACCAGATTGTGAAATTTGTCTAACATTAACCTATGATGGCACATATAGTGAAGATGAGGCCTATGTTTGGAAAAGATAGGCAAAACTTCAACACAAAGGAAGGCAACAACTTAAAGAAATCCATTATTATCAACCTTCCCAAAAACTCCATCCTAGGCATGCTGATCATGAACCAGATTCAAGACCTCGAGTTGAGCTTAAAAATCCCCGACCCAAACCTACAACTCTTTATGAGCTACTCAAAGCTGTTGGAAAAGAACATCTATTCCTTAAAGAACCAATCCCAATAGACCTCAACCCATTATTTCTCCCATTCTTGTTATTACTCCAGCACAGGTTCCTTGTATGATGATGAGACCATATGAGGATGAATTTCCTCCCCTGGAGAGGTGCACAGATGATACTAGTAAGGTTATCTCTAACTCTTATATTCATTCGGCAGGAATCACTTCTCATGTTACCCTTATATCTAATCCTACAGATGAAGTATTCAACAGGCCACTAATAATGTTGTAGCTCAAAATAAAGTTCTTTGCTGAATTGATACCAAGTTTGATGGTCTTATCTACCAAACCCAGGCTACAAAAAATGCATTCCTAGATTCAAAAACTATACACATCTTTGAAAGATCAAATTGTTCAACTTGATGTTGATCTTTGAAGATATATTGAAACACAATATTTTGGACCTGATTTTAAAACCAATGAGCAAGAACTTCGAAGAGTCAAAGAAGTACAAAGAATGAAGGTAGACATGTAGACAGAATAGTCTAAGACTATTTATGGAGCTTATCTTACAACTTTTCTAGTTATCCAACCCATTTATTCAACTCTAACCTATCCTAAAATTGATGATTATGAAAAGGTCTTTAAGATGAACTATGATTTAATTAAGCAGCGTGTTCATCCTACTACCAAACCTATGAAGCCCAATGTTGACAAAACTCATGACCCATCAACCTCATATACCAAACCTGTTGATCCATAGATAAAGCCTTTACAGAGTAAAATTCCACTTTCTTTACCACCAATTCCACTTTCTTTACCACCAAAAACCTAACATGCTCCATTTACTGGAAAAGCCAAAGCTCCTCAATAAGAGTTTATTGAAATGCTTAAACCTGTATCTATCTCAGAATAATCTAAAGGACAACCATTGGAGATTATGAATTTTCTTCACAAGTTTTAGAACAATTTGCAAATTTATCTAAATTGGCCCAAATTATGATGACTATGCCTGACAGATCTCTACCAATTGAAGTTGAATCGGAAATTACTAAAGTTGAATCTACAAGAATTGAACCATTTAGACCTTCACCATCACCATCACCATTACAAGTACCACCAACTAGACTTACTTCAAGACCTTGGTTTACTTTTGATGATCTTCCACCTAAGAAATGGAGAGATAAACTCTGTAGATTTTGAGTTTGGATTGATTTACAAATGAAACAACCAGATCTCCCTTTAAAAGATATATTGTCTGAGTTTAATGTTTTTTTATTGGTACTTTACAATAATGGTGGAAAAGTTTTGATGACTACCGCAGAATCCAGTATATTCAAGTAGCATCTACATGAATTCTTCTTAGAGTTATCCATAAAGAATTCATTGGTGACTTTCAGCTTATTGACAAACAAATTAAGCAAGAGTACTTTGAAATGAAGTGTTGTTCACTAGATAGAAGAGACCTATAGAAACATTTTCAATGTATGACGAAAAGATACTATCTGCTTAATGGTTTTAATAATGTCAATCTCTATTATACATTCATCTCATCTTTTCCAAAAGAATTACAACCTAAACTCTAAAGGACTATTGCAGTTTTACGA
The DNA here is from genome assembly GCA_027563595.1 of Erythroxylum suave. NCBI lineage: Eukaryota > Viridiplantae > Streptophyta > Magnoliopsida > Malpighiales > Erythroxylaceae > Erythroxylum > Erythroxylum suave. The sequence continues at coordinate 4,835 of JAOSBN010004857.1, read as the reverse complement.
AGAGATATGAGAGAAATATCTCTTGGCGAAATTTATCATCTCATTTTAAATTCTCTTGATAAACTTTGTGATCAACAAATGTTTTTCAAGAACATGATTAAAGGTGGTCATCTGCTAAAAAAGGCTTGCAAAAAGCCTTTTCTAAATATTAACTATAAAGAGAAAAAAGATTGTGAGTGTTATAATAACAAGAAGTCTCATAATAAAAAATTCTCCTACAAAAAGTTTAACAAATACCACGTCTCAAATGAAGGTTATCATAAGCCATTCAGAAGAAGGAAATGACACATATTTGTTTGATTCTTTAAAAGACGAGCTCCTCAAGCAAAAGATATAGATTGATACTTTATTTATGGAAAATTGGGACATTATGCTCGCTAATGTCCTACTAAGAAAAAAAGGAATTTAAAATTGTTGGAATGCATTGAGGCTATAATGTCTATCCATGACAATAGTAATATTGAAGATTTCATTGAAAAACAATCCAATAAATATAAAGAAACAAAATTTGTTGTTCAACTCGAATCTTTTGATGAAGAGTTTGAATCCTCTAATGATTTAATCAACGATGATGAAGATACTGAGGATGATAACTTATACATGCTATAACAACCATGTTTAAAGGTAGACTTAAAGTTTGTTATAATTCCTCCTCCTTATGTCCATATCCAATTGTTACAACATGATAAATATGATAATCTAATTAAGGTTATTGGATATATGGATACTGGATCTTGTTTAGAGATGTCAATGGAAATGGGTCGACCTATGGCCCAGCCTGACCATGGGCTAACCAGCCCATGGCCTAGTCAACCTGGCTTGCTATTTTTTTTAAAATTCTAAAACAACATGATTTTAGAAGTAATGGTCGGACCACGAGTCAGGTTAAAATTAGGTCGGGCTATTTTTGACATCTCTAATCTTATTAAAACGTTATGAAGTCTAACATCGTACCTCCTTAAACCTTGATATAACTTGAAGAATATTTTATTGCTACTAATGGAAATTCATTTAAGATTGGGCTTATAACCGAAAGAAAAATAGGGATAAGATTTTTCCCTGATTGTGTTATATGGACTAAAGTTGTTGATAGTCATCTACTTGGCCTAGATATCCTAATTGATATGGATATCTATTGCAAAGTATCTCCATTACAAATCCTACCTAAGAGGACTAAATGTTAAGCCAACTTCATTGCTCACACAGATATATGCAACATGTTTGAACTCACCTAAGTACTTCCTCAATGTGAAGCACTAAGGGATCAATTTTTGGAACATAGTTATGAGAACTATGCATAGTTCTTACATCCTAATCCTTTTTGGAAAAATTCACAATTTTTATTCATCTACCTTTCATGAAGAATGAAGACATCAATCCTACCAAGACTACTCAACTTAGCATGAATCTTGATGATTTAAAATTAGCATATGAAGAATATACTATCTTGCTTCAACAAGGATTAATTGAGCCTACAAAATTAGGCTGGGCACATCAAGCTTTCTATGTGAACAAAAGAGTGGAAAAAAGAAGTTGGTAATTAATTATAAACCTCTGAATGCATTCCTTCAGGATGATAAATTCCCATTAACAAGGATTAATTGTGGGACCCCGTTTTCGGAGCCCGACTATCGCATTGGGATATCAAACATTTTACTCAAACCTTTGTATTCAACTAACCCCTTTTTAGGCCCATCTCCATTCGAGCCCAAATATGTCAAGGAATAGCGTTGGTGAGCCCACGATTTGCATTAGTATATGCTTCGGGACAATTTCCATAACCTCTTAACTTCTTCTTCTGTGTTCTGCTTATCGTCTGTATTTGACTTTCTATCGTCTGTGTTTGACCTCTATCGTCTGTCTTTCGTCTATTGTCTATCTTTCATCTATCATTTGTCTTTCGTCTATCGTTTGTCTTTCGTCTATTGTCTGCCTTTTCTTTTGTCTGTGTTTTATCGTCTATCTTTGACTTTTATCGTCTGGGTGTGACTCCCCTATCGTTTGTGTTTTATCGTCTGTCTTTGACTTTTATCGTCTAGGTTTGACTCCCCTAACGTCTGTGTTTTATCGTTTGTCTTTGACTTTTATTGTCTAGGTTTGACTCTCCTATCGTCTGTGTTTTATCGTCTGGGTTTGACTCCCCTATCATCTGTGTTTTATCATCTGTCTTTCTATAATCTGCCTTTCTATCGTCTGTGTTATGACGTGTCATTTGTGTTCCTTGCATCTACGCTTCTTGCGTCTGTGTTCTGACGTGTCGTCTGTGTCCTGACGTGTCATCTGTGTTCCTTGCATCTGTGTTCTGACGTATCGCCTGTTTTCCTTGCATCTATGTTTCTTGCGTCTGTCTTTCATTTGCGTCTGTGTGTGACTTATCATAGACAATACTCTTCCTCTATATTTTCCTTTGCGTCTGTATGTGACGTCATCACAAACGATTCCTTTCGTCTGTGTTTTTTCTTTGTGTCTGTCTTCCTTTGCGTCTGTGTGTGACATCATCACAAATGATACTCTTCCTCTATATTTTCCTTTGCGTTTATGTGTGACGTCATCACAGATGATTCTTTTCGTCTATGTTTTCCTTTGAGTTCAGAACACAATCTACCCAATTCTAACATGCTACTCTGAGACTAACAAGCTTTGGCAATTAAACAAATAAGATTATGCACAGGTACAATTCATTATCCCAAATCTTTAAAATAATAAAATCAGGTATGGATAGGAATTTAATTTCACTTTCTTATTTTTAAACACAGTGAGAGTTTGTTACATGCCAACATACATACTAACTTTAAAACAAAATGCAAAAGATGCTCATGTTTGACATGTCTCTAAAGCTATCCGAAAATATTCACTAACTTAGTACACAAATATTTCTAGCTATCTTGGAGTTCCGAATGCCTTGCAAGGATCACTTGTCTTCTCGATTTGCACCTGAGGAGGGAAATTTGGGATTTGAGCTACACAACTCAGTGGCTAAAATATTTATAGCCATTAGCAATGAGCCACACATTCACACATACATATGTACATATATATATAGATACACATCCATATTGGCATATGAAGATAATTCAAATCATCATCACATAGGACATAATTGATGTACCTTAACATCACAGCACAACTTAACATGCCAAAATGCAAATGCACAAACAATTGGCTCGAGGGTTCTATAAATAAAACAAAGAAATTGAAGTTTACTCCGTAAACAAAACGAGTCTATTTTTAGATCTCGTAAGCCACAAGTGGGCAGCCGGGAGAAGGCTTTACGTCGATGTGCACATGACTATGAAACGGTTTCTCTCTCGCCCAAACACAATCAAATTTATGCTCAATTCAATCAATTACATGTTCATATTCTTATACTTTTTCTTCTTTCCATTTAATCAAAATGCCATACACAATTTCGATTTCTATGGCATACCAAAATCATACTCACAATTTAGCAATATCAAAATGTCATACATAACATAACATGCATCATAATGCACTTTCCACCTTGGAGCAATTTCACAAATTTAGAAATTTGAACACATGCACATACATTTAGGCATATTGCCCATTACACAACAACCATAAATATTTTACCCACCTAATTCGCTTGACAAATCAAAGTTCACTGTTGTCTTTCCTCTTCGCCTTGGATCGGGTTTGCTTGGTTTCCTATAATAAACCAAGTTCTTATTCAATAGGAAATTTAATTTGAGAACCTATAGAATCAAAAACATGAAATTGACCCTAGAAGACTTAAACCCATACAATTCCCAAGCTCTTTGAACCAAAAACCCTTCAAAACTCCAAGAGATTTAAAAATTGACTTACTTTGAATCTTCACCAATTAGTGAGATTCTTGGCTCTAAAGAAAGCTCTTCCCTTCCTCTTTCTTTTTCCCTTCTTGAATAACCTCTAATTCTCTCTTTAAGACTAAGAAAATTTGTGACCTAGTTCAAAGCTCCATACTTTTTACTTCACTGAAACCTCTCTTCTTCTTTTTCTATCTTCCTTTTTTTAGTTTCTCTTCTTCTTTCCTTCATTCATGTTTTTTGATCTTCTTATTTACAAGACATTCTTTTCCTCTTCCCATTCTACCCTTAATAGAGGAGGAAAGTCTACCTTACCCTTCCTTTAATGCCTTAGTGCTTCTAACCTTAAGTAATCTTCCAAAAATACCCTTATGTATCTTACAACATCAACACTTTAATTCTATCAATCCATGAATTAAATCCCCCTAAACTTGACATAATAGTTAACTCCAATTAAAATGATTTATCTAACAACAACACAAAATTTATTTAAATCATGCTTACTAAAATAATAATAAAAATTCGGGGCCCAACATTGATACTCAAGTCCTATTTCTCAAAGAAGCAACAATCTTTCAAAGTTTGACTTAAAAACATAATTTTGGCAATTGTGTATAGATCCGTAAGAAAGATGCTTGATAACTTTCTACATTCTCAATGCTTAATACCAATGGTGTAACACCCCATTCCTGCAAGACCCAAACCCGACATCAACGGTGATATCCGAGTCCGTACCTCGCAAGGGTAGTATGCTAGAGCACTAAAACAATCGAAAGTCGGTATGAGAATATTTTTTATCATAAATTTGGGCCCATTTTTATTCAGAAACATTTTCATTTACAAGACAAATGTTGAATAGCCCATTTCAAAAAAAAAAAAAAACACTTTGATCAAGCTCTTTTGTAAAACCCAAATACACAAAATAAAATAATTTGCAGAAATTACAATTCAATGCGAAAACAAAGAGACACGATGCAGACGCGAACTGATCCCGACCTCTTCTTTCACTCACATGCATTAGATATACTC
>JAOSBN010004799.1:0-19097 GCA_027563595.1 Erythroxylum suave | reverse complement strand
TCCTAATTAAGCCCAATCACTCTCATCCTATGCCAAATTACTATTCTACCCTTCCTGTAGGGGGTGAGATGTTACATACAATCCAAGGCGGATTATTCTTTATTCACCAAAGTTAATGGTTCATCTATTACTGCTATTCTTATTTATGTTGATGACATATTATTGACAGGGAATGACAAGCGAGAAATCACTCGCCTTAACGAGTATCTATTTCGACATTTTCACATCAAAGATTTGGGGGACCTCAAATATTTTCTGGGAATTGAGTTTTCTCGTTCTAGTCGAGGCATATTCATGTCACAGTGCAAATATGTGCTCAATGTGTTGCAAGATTCGAGTCTTACAGGTGCAAAGTCAGAAAAATTCCCGATGGAGCAGAATTCAAAATTAGCTCTCGATGATGGTGACAAACTACATGATGCAACCAAATATAGGAGGTTAGTCGGTAGATTGATCTATCTCACTGTGACTAGACCTGATATTGTATATTCTGTTTGTGTATTGAGCCAATTTATGCATGAGCCGTGTAGAACTCATTGGAATGCAGCAGTTCGGGTTCTCAAATATGTCAAAGGAACTCCTGGTCAAGGATTATTTTTGCCATCTAACAATGATTTGCAATTGAAAGCCTTTTGTGACAGTGATTGGGGCGGTTGCCGGACCACTCAGCGATCGGTATCGGGGTACTGTATATTCCTTGGTCCCTCACTTATATCCTGGAAATCAAAGAAGCAGACGAACGTTTCCAGGTCGTCTGCTGAGGCAGAATACAGGGCAATGGAAAATACATGCCTAGAATTAACATGGCTAAGGTATCTTCTTCGTGATTTACGGGTATCACAAGCGGAAGCTATATCATTATATTGTGACAATCAGGAAGCACTTAATATTGCAGCAAATCCAGTTTTCCATGAGCGAACAAAGCACATAAAGATAGACTGTCATATCGTTCGAGAAAAAATGCAATCTGGTATCATTCAACTAGCTTACATCTCAACAAAAATGCAATTGGCGAATATTTTCACTAAGCCTTTGGGTAAAGATGCATTCGAATTTTTACGTAGCAAGTTGGGAGTGCTGAATCCACACTTACCAACTTGAGGGGGAGTATTAGAGAAGATATGTATTTCCTTGTACATAATTATCTTTACTTAAAATAGTTGATACATATCTTTATCATTGTATATTTGATAGCCTTGTATTAGCCTAAACTTAAGGAGTAGTTAGTGCTGTAAACATGTATTTATATGGCTCATGCCTCACGATGGAATACAATTCAATTCCTCCAAACCTCCTTTTATTATTTTACAACCATCCCCCTGCCGAGGCATTGCCAAGGTTAAATGGACAGATATCTGTGTCCCTAAGGCAGTAAGTGGCTTAAATATCCCTCCCCTAAGTCTCACGAATCAGACTCTTCTCCTTAAGAGACTATGGAGGATCCTTGATGACAAATAGTCCATATGAATTCGTTTTCTCCACTCCTACTTCCTTAAAGACCAGAGCATATGAGAACCATCTCACGACCTTCTCAGTCCTATTTTCTAAATCAGATGATCCTCCTCAAGAACTCAGTCCACCATAATGTTATATGTAAAATTGGTGATGGAGCTCAGGCTTCTTTCTGGATTGATAACTGGACAGGACATGGTCCTCTTCAGTCCCAAACTCCTATTCCTAGTCTCTTGGTCGTCCCTATTAATACCAAGATGAGCTCCTTTGTTAGAGGAAACACCTAGGCCTTCCCTAATCATCTACTACATCTCCAACCCCATTATCTCCCCTCTTCCGATCCTGATTATTTCCTGTAGAAAAATCGGCCTAACCATCAATTAACGAATCGATGCACACTTGATCTCCTTCGGGTGCGATAGCCTCGGGTTGCTTAGAGCAACATTATTTGGCATAAATTTGGTGTAAAATTCGGGTTCTGATTTCTGCAAGGCCAAGAGAGCATCAATGATCGAACTATACTTTTCTCCATCATATGAAGTTCCAGTTTTTGGATAGAGGGTTATCTTTCTTTGAACATCATCTATCAAATTTCTCAGGAACTCATCCCTTAACTTTCCCATATTTGGGAGTTTCTTTTATATCCCCCCACATCCAATCAACCTAAGAATAGGGATGAAGTCGCAGATCGTCATCGTCACGAACGGAAAAAATGTTCTCCTGAAGTAACTGCTTCTCCACCTCTGTGTTTGCAATCTCTTCATCCACGTAACGATTTCTAGCAACCACCCTCATAATTATATAACTGTTAGAAGAGAGTGTTGAAGTATTTAAGATTTGATTTGATCGTATAACTTCCTTGGTTTCAGAGATTTGATTGTATTCTTTATAAAATAGGAAACTATAAATTAGGAGCTTGATTGTAGGATCTTTAGCTAAAACTTAAAAGATAGTTGCCAACATACTGATAATACCCTTGTGCTTAGATTATTCCAGTATCTTTTTTTGTACAAATAACACAACAATAAGAGAATTTGCCTCAAACAATACACGATATGTAAGACAACAACCGAAAATGGGCCGGAAACTACCAGAGAACGAGTGGGAAAGTAGAAGACGTTCGCGAGGAGAAGAGAAGAGAAATGAGCGTGGGGGGGGGGGAGGAGGGGGGCGGCGCCTGAGTTAAAGGAGTCGGATTACCGACGGAATACGAGATTCATCGGTAATCTAGGGTTCCTAAACGACGGTGCTGCTGACAGTTACCGACGGACAACACCATTCCGTCGGTAAACGGGCGACATATTTGGGCGGGAGTAACTCAAATACCGACGGAAAAATAATTCCGTCGTTAAAGTAGGATATTCTCAAAGGATCGAAGCCGTTGAGGCCGACTATTATCGACGGAATGAATACATCGTCGGTGATTCAGTTATCTTTTACGAAATCACTAATGGAACATTACCTCCGTCGGTAATATAGGGCATTTTGTATCATATTTACCGACGAAAAGTCCTTTTCCGTTGGTGACTTAAAGCCTGAGTCATCGACGGAATTAGCAGTCCGTCCGTAAATAAGGTTTTTCAGATGTCAACGACAGAACAACCTGTCCATCGTTAATATCCATCCTTCTTGGTTTCATGTCCCAACAGTATTCAACGCTCTGTCGGTATATATATCAACGGAAGGTTTGTCGTTAGTATATGTCCGAAGCGAAAAAATTGCACAAAATTTTCGCGCATTTTTTTCGACATCGACAACTTTGTTGTCATTATATTCCGTTTGAGATATTGCGCGAAATTGTTCCTTTCATATTTTCTGACGGAACAATATGTCCATCGCTAATTCTAACACATTTTTCGACAGAACGTTTCATTCCGTCGGTAAATAGTGTCAGAATTTCGTCCGTAGGAAATATTCGGTCGCTATTCTGCATTTTTCTTGTAGTGAAATCAACCTGCTGAAATGATAAGTACTTATTCAATAAGTACTTATGTGTTTGAGATTGCTGTTTTTGTAACTGCTGAAATGTGAAAATAGATATTTGGCAAGTGTAGTTGTAGTTGCTGAAAAAAGATAAAATGACTAAAAAACTCTTTGATTTAATAAACTATTAATTGTTGTGTAAATAATTAAAAAATATTATTAGCTATATAAATTTAAAATTATAAATAATAAAATATTAAATTAAAATAAGAAAATATAAATAAAATAAATTTAGTAAATAAATATTTCAAAAAATATATTATTAGTCATATAAATTCAAATTGTAAATATTAAATTATTAAATTAAAATAAGAAAATATAAATAAAATATTTCACCTTATTTAAATATTGTTGGTAAAAATTTCCTTCTATTAATTAAGTAAGGGCATAATGGAAAATACTAAAATATCATGAGGTTATTATTGGAAAGTAAAATTTTCGCCACATAAGTAGTTTCCTACAGCCGCTGCCTTTCTGCTTATCTATTTTTGTGGTGGCATCACAGTTTTCCCCAATCTGCGATTGTCGGCCGCAAATCTAAACGTGTAACTGCATTTGAAAACTGTAATGGATAAGTACTTATCCTCACTGCACCGTAGATCCAAATGCAGCCTAAGTTACAACAAAAATTAATTTAATTTTAATTACTTACTTTGTTCTATTAGTGTCAAAAAAATCTTGGTTTCAAAACTTTTTTAAAAAATTCACAACATCAAAAGGACAAGTCCATGATCTAATCCAATCTTCCAAAGGCACGGCCCAAATTTTTATCGAACTTGATTTACGTGGTCCGAAACTTGCTTATATCTTGAATTATCCCTACTCAGCTTGACTTGGCCAATTTCTCTTTATCATGATGGTCGATCCCTCTTCAATAGAAGCCAAATATTATTTAATAACTCCGATACATTAATAAAATACATGATTAGAGGAGAAAGACAACAGCAATCTTAGACAATTGATAACAGAGAAGAGAAACCAGGTGGCGTTATTCATAAGGAAGTACAGAGTCATCGTCCGACTCTAAATTTAATACCAATATCTAGCAAACCGAAGTAACATTTTGGAAATGCTGATCTGCAACCAAGGAATGAACTTAAGAGTTTATCTTAACGTTGAGAGGACGTTGTCCATTCCTTTCCACGGCTTGCAAAGAGCCTCCAAGGGCTCAAGTTTATGCATGCTGAGTCCTATTCCCTCTGTCATGTCGATGTTCTCTTCACTAATCCTGGACCATTCAAAACATTGAATCAGTGCACCCAACGTCAGTCCTACTGTTCTCCTTCCTAAAGCAGCTCCAGGGCACATCCTCCTCCCTGCACCGAAAGGAACAAGATTATACCTTTCCACTTTTCCACCTTCAAATCTCTCAGGCATAAATTTTTCTGGCTCAACCCAATACTTCGGGTTCCTGTGGATCTTCCACGCATTGACCAGCAATATTGTGCCTTTTGGCACATGAAAATCACTAACGATGCAGTCCTCAGACGATTCGCGTGGAACCAGAAGAGGACCTGCTGGATAAAGTCGAAATGTCTCGTTGATCACATTTTGCAGATAATTCAGATTCGGGAGGGTTGTTTCATCCACCAGACGTCTTAGTCCAACAACAGCTTCTATATCAGCCACAGTCTTTTGCATAGCTTCTGGACTGTTGAGAAGAAGTGACATTGCCCAGTCCATGGTTGTCGCAGAGGTTTCTGATCCCGCTGTGAGCATTTCCTGCTCGACGTAAGCAGCAGTAATTAACTCTGAGGTTATCATATCAATACAGGTGAAAATTCCATTATATTAGTAGTATAGCATATGGGTTCATTACCTTTATAACACCTTTGATGTCCTCATCAGGGTAGAGCTCCGGTTGAGTCTCTTGCAGCGATAACATAGCATCAATCAACGTCGTCCCACTTTCTCTGTCAATTGAATTTAACCCAGACACTCCCAAAGACGATTCCGCTCTTTTCTTTCTTTGTTCATTAACAAGGTGTTGCACAAAGGCATCAACTTTCTTCATGACTCGTATCATCCTCCTCTCAATTCCTTGGAAATCAATCCATTGTAGGACTGGGAAAAAGTCGTTCATATTTACACTTCCATGGACTTCCATGTACTCCCTAATAAGATCCCTGAACTCCTTTGCTTCATCGTCCGCCACACCCTTTCCATAATAACGCTTACCAGCGATCATTCGCAACACGACGTTGAAAGTAAGCTCCACAAGCAAAGATGAGAGGTTTACTCTCATCTGTTTGACGTCTACGGACTCTTGGAATAGTTGCTTAAGCAATAGCTGAATTTCCTCTTCCCAAATTTTACTAAACTTTTTAAGGCGGGATGTAGAAAATAGCTCCATTGACGTGACACGCCTAAGGTTGCGCCAGTGATCTCCATAGGAGGAGAATCCAATGGTCCTGTAATTGTAGTGAAGGTGTTCCCCGGCAATCAAACGAGGGCGATTTGAAAAGATGATGTCGTTCTTCGTGAAGCACTCTTCAACTGCAGATGGCGAAGAGACTAGAAGGACTTTACGAGTACCAAAGCGGAGAAGTAATACATCACCATATTTTGTGCAAAGATCGCCGAATGACCGATACATTGGTTGGTTGACCAAATGAAGATGGCCTAGAATTGGAAGAGAAGGTGGAGTTGGTGGGAGATTATTTGTTCTCTTCCCATGCTTTTGTAAAACCAACTTAAAGACCAGGATAAGCAGTAACAGAAGTGTGAAATTTAGCAATTCCATCTTTTGTTCTTGGTTGGACAGTGCTTATCTCATTATATAGGAGACTCTTGCCTTTACGTGGGCCATTGTATTGGAGACGGATCCTCTCTCTATTCTTATTCTATCTAACTCTATCAAATTAAGGGTAATCATTTTTTCTTAAAAGTTTAACCTTTCACCCGCATTAAATTTTACAAACAGCATTCTCTGTCATCTTCGCCCGAAATCACCACGCATCCACTGCTCCTTAGCTAGACTCCAGCTATGGCCGCCATGCAGCAGCACGCCTTCACACCCAACTAGTCATACCGCACTGTAGTGCCCTCGCACTCATCCGCCGCAAGTCTCAGCCGACTCTACACTCTTCAACCCGACCACCAACGCACGCCTTGCCACCACCGGTATTAGCCTAATAGAGCCCGTGAGTTGCCTTTCACCCCAAATATCACCGTTCACGCACTAACATCCACCACACCACTTATATATCCCATTGTTGCACCGCAATGTTCAGCATGTAAGTCACCGTGACTTGCGAGAATGCATGGCCGTGCAAGAATAGATATGTAAGAAAAGATTCCTTAAAATGGCATGAGTTGACTATCATGCTCTCTTTTTTAACCGAAGTAGTTATTATTATTATTATCATATTTCTTATTTAAGATAAAATAATTAAAATTAAAATATGTGTAAGGTATAAGTGTCAAGGTGAAAAAATGAAATCTATGAAAATAAGAATTATATCAATTTGTAAAATTTAAGTTTTTATCTTCAAAATTTTATTTATAAAATTAAATTTACAATTAAAAAGTAAAAACAGTTATGTCACACCAATTATATAAATGAAATCAAAATTTAAAACTAAAATTTTATCTTAAAATTTTTATTTAAAATAAACAAACAAAATCAAAATATATATCACTGGCCTTTGATATAAATGAAACCAATTTTTAAAACTTAAAATTTTATCACAGGCGTTAGACATAAATGAAACCAATTTTTAAAACTTAATTTTATCTAAAAGTTTTATTTTAAAAAATTAATATTAAATTAATAAAAAATAAAATCACAATATGTGTTGTAGATGTGACTTAAGTATTACTCTGTAACATAAATAAAATCAATTTTAAAATTTTATTTTTTATCTTAACATTTTTATTTAAAAATAAAAATAAAAATAATAGAAACACTCAAAATCAAAATGTCACAACTATGACACAAATGAAAGAAAAAATAAATGGTATAATAGTAATATAATTAAAATTAAAATGAAAAAATAATAAAATAGAAAAGCTCATTTTAAAAGTTGATTTAATTTATGTCACAAGTGTGACACTTTAAGGCACGCCATGACACATATTTTGTTTTTATTATTTTTATTTTTTGGAATAAAGTTTTTTATGATAAAATTTTAAATTTTAAAAATTGATTTCATTTATGACGTTTGTGACACATATTTTAATTTTGTTTACTTATTATTTTAATTTTAATTTTTTAAAATAAAATTTTTGAGATAAAATTTTAAATTTTTAAAAATTGATTTTATTTGTGTAATAGGACATTTAGGGATGTTAATGGGTCGGAGCCAAAAGTCACCCATCCTAATTTTTTAGAAAACTTTAAAAATGACATAGCTTTTATGATTCCGATTCGGCCACGGCCCAACTGGTGCTTGACCCTACCTCGGGCTGTGGCCAGGTTGAGTTGAACTATTTTGGCCCGTAACCTGGTCGACTCCGATCATACCAAAATTGACATCCCTCAGGATACTTAAGTCATGAAACATATTTTGACTTTTTTATTATTTTAATTTTAATTTTTAAATAAAATTTTAAAGTAAAAAATTTAAATTGTACAAAAATGAAATATATTTTAAATTTTTAATATTGATTTTTTAAATAAAATTTTTTAGATAAAATTTGAATTTTAAAATTTGATTTCAATTATGTTTACAAATATTTTGAATTTATTTATTATTATTTTATTTTTATTTTTAAATAAAATTTTAAGATAAAAAATTAAATTTTTAAAATGTCATGTGTATGACATATATTTTGATTTTTATTATTTTAATTTTAATTTTTAAATAAAATCTTAAGATAAAATTTTAAATTTTGATTTCATTAGCCCATAATTTTATTTTTATTATTTTAATAAAAAACATGATAATAATAAATACTTTGGTCAAAAAAAGAGCAACGCCATGCCCCGCCGTTTTAAGGAACCTTTTTCCACGCGCGTGACGTGGAAGCATGCGCCGTGCCGTATAAATTCTCATTTACTAAATATTTAGAATAAAAGAATTAATTTGTAGTATAAAATAATATTAAAATATGTGAAAATTAAAATTAATTGAAATATATGATTGTACTTAATTTGATTTACTTATAAATACTCATTTATTTTTTGTTAAATAAATTCAATTATTAGAGTTCATAAAAATTCCGATATGATAGATTATAAATTATAAAATTTATAATATAATAAATATTTGTATTATAATTCATTTTCTTATTCATAAAATTATTTGTGAATCTTATATTTTTAATCTTAATTGAGTCATGTTTCTGCTGGATCCTAACCAGTCCAACAAATAATCATTACACCCATGGCTATTAATCTTTGTTCTTTTCTCTTTTAAAATTGATTCGAATTTGCGAAAGAATAAAAGAATTTCTATTTACTATTGAAAACCGATCCAGACGTCATGAAATAGTGAAGTGATAATAATTTATACCAAATTATAGAAACAGTGGGCCATGACTTTCGATGAGTTCCTGGTCTTGATGCTGCGGCCTACTTCGGGCCATCCGCGGTGATGATGGACATCGACGTCCACGCACAGCATGTGTTTCGCAAAGGCAACTTTTGTGCCGAGTGGTTGGCGAATTATTGACTTTCAATTCATGGCCAATATGTACACCTTCACCGGCCATTGAGGAGCGTCCTCTCACTCCTTTGCAGAGATACTTTGAGGTTTCTGTATCCCACTCTTGTTTCTTTTAATTTCGACTATTATTAGGCCTTGCCTCTTTATTACTAAAAAAATAAGTGATATTCTCGTCAGGATAGAGCTTTGGTGGAGTCTCTTGCAGCGAAAACATAACTTCAATGAATGCTGTCCCACTTTTTCTGGTAATTGAATCGGACACTCTTAAAGATGATTCAGCCCTTGTCTCTCTTTTCTCATCAACAAGGTGTTACAAAAAGGTTATCAACTTCCACTTTTCTATTATTTTAAATTAATTACTAATGTATGCATTTGGTAGATTCTGAAATTTGACAATTGGTGCAATCGGACCCATTGACCCAGGAAGCCCCCCAAAGCTTAGAAGAAGAGAGTGATCATGGACTCCCGACGATTGCAAGCAGCGACCAAGGGCCGAACCCTAGCCAGAGTGAGTCCATCTCGCTGATCCATATACAACATCTCTTCATCAACTCACCAGTCAATGAGCGATCCGAACGCCAACATTATTGTGCGCATCGCCATGGCGCCACCTGGACAAGCTCGCCTTCCCATTCTGAAACAACTTAATTCTTATGTTTAATTGGGATCACTTCAAAATTTAATCAAAGATAATGTAACTTCAGGTCGTTTTCTTTAAAGAGTTGAAAATGAAATTAAATTTTTAAGTAATTAAAAGTAATGTAATTTAAAGTATTAAATAGGGTTTGATTTGATTAACTATACTAAAATTACAACGAATTCAAATAAATATAAATGATTTGTTTTTGTATTTTAAATTTAAAATGAGTTATATGAAATATTAGTAAATGAAAGAAATGAAAAACAAAATTAATTAATAATGATAAAAAAACCTTCAATTCAACAACACCGGCAATCATCACTTAAATAGATATGAAAGCTAAATACAATTAATCAATAATTATAATCAAGCATTTAATCCACCAATCGAGTCACCTTAAATTGTCACAAAAATATTTTCCAAAGTCCTAATCTATTAACTGTCATCAGAATAGTAAAATAGAATTAAAGATATTAAAAATTAATGCTTAATTATTACTCAATAATTAATAAATTAGAATTATGGTAACATCCGATACAACTATTCAATAATTCAAGTCATCTTGAATAATCACCAAATATTTAACAAAATCTGAATACAAAATTTTGACTTAAAACAAAGTAATAAAATTAAATTACATTCAATACAATATCAGTTGCTAAATAATAATTCAGCCACAAGAATCTTCCGATACAAGATATAATCAATAAGAGCGGAAGATTAATGTAGCATTAAACTCTCCTGTAAAAACCCAGTTATTGCCATTGCCATTGCATCATAGGATTAGGATGAATTAGCCACGGCAACTCATGAAAAACGTTGTCAACGTTGGGCTACGGTGGTCAGGCATGAAGTGTTGAAGATGATGGTTTGGGATTTCGTGGGAGACGAGGGTTCACATTTTTGGGAGATAGGGACAGAAAACAAAGCCTAGATGGAGGACGTTGCCCGGACTACGCACACCTCTTTTCACGTTCCCAGACCAAGCTCACGCCCTCCCGCAGCAAAAACGCTCTAGACCCACTTAGAGACAGCCTCTCCAAACCTACGCCGAAATCACGCAATAGTAACCCACGCAGAAAACACCTAGCCACCGCGCTGCGGCTGATGTGACTATTTTCAATCGTTTCTCGTCCACTTCAGTGTAAATGCGTTTGTCACGTTTCAAAGGGAAAGAACTCTGACCCGTCTCTCTCGCCTTCGAACCCCTTGAACCACTCTGGCTTGAAAATCTCAGGCTCTTCCCACACATTTGGGTCCCTATGCATAGCCCACGCATTTACCATCAAAATCGTGTCTTTCTCTACCTTGTGCCCCGAAACGGAGATGTCATCAGATGGGCAGTGGGATAGTAAGAGTGGAACCGCCGGGTATAGCCGTAACGTCTCGTTGACGACACAACGGAGATGTGGTAGTTTTGGAATGTCAGATTCCTCTAGCGAGCGGCTGTACCCTGCCTGGGTGTCAATCTCAGATTTCACTTTCTTTAGTTCTTCGGGATGATTCAGAAGAAGAGTCTAGTAACCACAACTATTGACTAAGTTAGAAAGCTAATAATCATCTGAGTATTTAATTCTAATTACAGTCTTGAAAATTTGGTCCCCCAAGAATAACTTGTTTGAACTTTGAATTCAATAGCATTTGTTTCTATGAACGGCAATAAATTGTTAGAAAATTTTACTCTATTGAAAGTTGTAGTATGGCTAAAAATGAAATGACAATCAACAAGTGTACGTTTACCAAGTCCAATATGGTGCCCCATATACGACGGAAGATGGCCAGCTTACCTGGCCAAAATCATTACTTTAACTGCCAAGGGTCAAACATTTCAGAGCATGAACGAAGCAGGAAAATGACATTTGATGCTTCGATTAAAGAAAACAATTTTAAAAGGTTTAAATATATGTATAGCGAAGAATTAGGTAGTATGCACTCAGTATGTGTGGTCCGTGTCCATTTGATACACTTCTACAATATTGTAGTATTTGTAAATCTAAACCATAACTTTAAGTAAATTTTGATTATCCAGACACAGCTAAATTTGAATATGAATTTTTTAAGAGGTTTGGTATGTTGACTTTTCTATATGTCAACACATAATCTTTAATTCTCTTTAATATCTCAACACTCGCTTAACTGGATTTCAGTGGTTTACATCTGAGCTAACCAGATACTGACCAAATAGTCAAACTGTAGATAGTTAGGTATAGATCTCTTAATGGTCATCAGACATATTCTATTAAACTGATCTTAGGCTTCATAGGCCGCTTTATGAGCTTTTGAGCTCATGGATGTAGATGAGATGACCTATCCGTCCATATGGCCATATCAACTTCAATTCTCTTCTTTATATTGAAACTGATCAGAGTTTCAATGATAACACTGACTTTATTGACCGAAAAGGTGACTTTATAGTAATTTTAATTAAATCAGCACAAATGTAAGACAACAGCGATACTGAAAGCCATTAGACAATATCTTTCCTGAAAATCCGGTCATACATATTATGAAACACTTGTAATTTGAATGCATAATATATGCAACTAGGCTTACACACATAAAAGCGATCAGAGTATAAATCATCAACTTTCATGACATTACCACCTGTGGGCGAATAGATCATTCAAGCAACAACTTTCCTCTATCCAATGCCTTTATGCACATCTCAAAATATCATGTAAGGCCAACACCTGTGGGTAGAATAACCAAATATGAGACCAGAGACATCCCTTAACGTGTAAGCAAAACAATTCAAAATATTAACTCGAAAGACCACTGTGGTGACTATATTCTCATTAGTATCCCCAAAAGTCCACTAACACAAGGGATATAACTTTATGTTATCCTCACATTCTTTATGGGCATGTGATATGTGACAATGTAACTTCAATAAATACAAAAATTTGAATGCATAGTCTCATTGTCACACGCTTGTGCTGACGACATTCTATAAAAACTTCATTATCGTGCATTATCGAATACCGAATCGATCACCCTAGACGCAAGAACCTCTTTTATCTCCTTTATGGTAAGTTCGTTGCACGAAAATTCACACAAAAATGGCTTTAAAATGTCTTTGTTCTTTTTCCAATTAATCGTCATGCAATCCCGAACACTAAATATGAGACCCGAGACTCAAAAATTTGAAGTACCTCCCTCATGTGATGTCCGAAGTATGAAAATTCACTCGAAATCGAATTCAGAACACCTTAATTCCTTTTTCTAGAGCTAAACTTTAATTTATTACTAATGTAATAAATCCAGAAAAATGGAAAAAAATCACTTTATAAATTTTCCAGACCCATAAACTGACCCAAAACACCACGGACTCTTACTACAAATTTGAAATTTTTGTATTTTTTTAATTTCACTGTAGCCGACGTCCGTATGGCTAATGTCCACATGATGTAAGCCGATGACGTCAGCCGCTTGTCGACGCGGATGACGCATGACACGTCTGGCGCTTGTCGTACACGCACGTGTCACACACATAAGCACCCACCGACACAGACATGTGCGTTGCACGCACTTGACATGCGTTTGGTGACGGTTGCCCCACGTGTTGGCGCGTGCTCCGCATGAGCCATACATGTCCGCGCCCCTCTTTCACTGTGCCACAGGCGCCCTATGGTGCGACGTCCCTCACTAGAAAAATGCAATTTGCAGGTCGATTTTTTAACTTCCTGGGCTCGTTTTCAACTCGTTTCTCAAGGCTAAACATATGTACACTATTTTCATGTAATAAAAGCAAGAAAAAATCGCGAAACAGAAGTGAAATCTCTGAAAACCTTATAGAGGAAAAAAATAAAAAAATCTCTGTTTTTAGCTACCCGATCACGTCCTCGCTTTGATATCATATGTAAAACATAACGGGTCCTTAGTTACGTACCCCAGATCGAACGTGAAAAGGCAAAAAATGGAGAAATGCCGAATGTACCTGATTTTGGTTCTGAAATTTTAAACAAGCTTTTCGACATCCAATCAATCCTGAATTCAACGTCGTCTTCGTGGGGATCCTTCACTGAGACGTGGGATAGGTCTTTCTACAGTTTTCTCAAAACACGAGCTCTCTTAACGGGTCAGGGATTCCTTATGCTCGTGATTGATATATACAACTGCAAAAGACCTTAACTTATTTATATAGCTTCCATATCGGGCTTCCCTATCACAAGGTCGATATGGACCAGGTCAACACTAAAAGGGATCAATTTTCTATCTAGACTTCGACCATTAATTTAGATCATTTATTGAGTCACTTTATTACCCTTATCTAGATCAAATTACTTAACTTAACCGATAATTTATTCGAAAACCAAAATCATAATTAATAACTATCCACTTAAAGACAGTAGTTGCTGAGAAATGACCTTTTTTTATAGGGCTACTAGAAACTAAAATAAAGAGTAGGGTTGTTTCGAAGGTAAAGGAGTTTTTGGGATTTAGGTGGGATTGTATAACCAATCATAATCTGCACTATAATGACATAATTATGTGTTGGTATGATACTAATACAGTGGAGATTGACGTGGTAAAAATGGGAGACCAATTCATCCATTTACGCTGCCGGATAGTAGGACAGATGGAGTTAGAGGTCACAATAGTGTGTGCCTCCAATTTTGCATTTCAAAGGGTTGTATTATAGGAAGAGTTGACAGAGTTGTATGGCATTATGAAAGCATCTTGGGTGGTGCTTGGAGATTTCAACTGTTGTTTAAGATCTGATGAAGTGAAAGGCAGCACAGGTTTTCATTCAGGTTCTGGCACTGAACTTTTCCAGCTACTCCTCAACACGGACTTGGTGGATCTTCGTGCGGTAGGCAGACTTTACACTTGGGAGAATAAACAAAAGGGGTCGCGGTTTATGAGGAAAAAACTTGATAGAGCAATGGTGAACCATCAATGGCTTAGGTCTCACCCAATGGCTTAGGTCTCACCTAATGGCTTCGATATTGTATGGAGACCCCCTCTTATCTGATCATTCGTCTCTATTAATACAACATCTATGTAAGGGAGTCAAGGATGGGGCTCTGTTGCGCTTCTTCAATGGTTTATTAAAAATGGATGGGTTTATGGACATGCTGCAACAAGTTTGGAACACTAATATTTCTAGCCATAAAGAGTTTCAACTCATGCAAAAACTGAGGTTAGCGAAGAGAGCTATTAAAGAGTTCAGCAAGAGCAGAACACGTGATGGTGAGGCACTGGGAACATCACTGAAGGAAATTCAACAACTTTGTTATGTAGTTCTATACAATGTTCACTTAAGAATACGGGGGAGACCACCTTGAAGCAATATCAGGAGGCTTTACAACTACAAAAAGACATCAGCAGGCAAAAAGCTAGACAAATGTGGCTCAATGAAGGGGACATAAATACTAGATTTTTTCATGCATACGTGTTAGTTGGAAGGAATCGTAACACTATCACAAAGTTGAGGGATGAGAGGGGCCACACGATTCATTCCTAACCGAAGTTAGCAGCACATATTCGTGATTTCTACATGCAATTAATGAGGAGACCGGAAGAGATTCAAGTGGGATTTGGCGTTAAAAATGTGCTACAACACTACCCCAGTCCAGAACTTATTGAGATGCTAACACCCCCTTTCACAACGTAACAAATTAAGGGAGTAATTTTCCGATTACATAACTCTAAAGCACCAAGACCCGATGGGTTTTAGGTGGGATTCTTTTAACGGACGTAGGAAATTACAGAAGGTTTAGTCACAGATGCCGTATTGGAATTCTTTGACAACGGTCTATTGTTAAAGGAGATTAATCATACCTATATATGTCATATTCCGAAGAAGTTAAGACCAGACAAAGTCACGGATTTCTAGCCTATTTCGTGTTGCATGACAATCTATAAGATTATTGCAAGTTTATTGGCTGACCGATTAAATGGGTTTTGACTCAGGTGGTTTCAAAGACACAAGGCACTTTTCTACCATCCCGGAACATGGGGGATAATATATTGTTATTACAGGAACTGATGGGGGAGTATCGTACCGGGAAAAAGATAAAGAGATGTGCTATGAAGATTGATCTATTCAAAGCATATGACACGGTTAGCTGGGGATTTTTGAGTGAATGTCTAGAAGCTATCGAGATACCTAGGAGATTCCGGATGTGGTTACAACAATGTATCCAGAAGACCACCATGAGTGTCTTAGTCAGTGGAACTCTCTCACTACCTTTCAATAATACTAAAGGGATTAGGCAAGGGGACCCTCTTTCCCCTTACCTATTCACTTTAGTGATGGAGGGGCTTTCTCGATTATTCACACAACTTGTGGAGTGTAATGGATGGTTCCAGTATCATTATTGATGTAGAGAGCTCAAGTTGACTTATTTACTCTATGCGGATGACGTAATTCTATTGTGTGAGGCTGATTCACAAGTAATTTCGATTTTAATAAGTGGGCTGGCTACTTTCTAGGAGTGGTCGGGGATGGAAATGAATTTGCGGAAGAGTGGGGTTTATATGTCATCTGATGTGAGGAATCCAGGATGGGTGGCCGAGTTGGTAGGGTGCTCGATACAAGCTACTCCTTTCTAGTACTTGGGGGTCCCCATCACATCGCGAAAACCCAAATTTTCTGATTTTCAGCCTTTGTTGGAGAAATTGAAGGTCAAAATTTGTGTGTGGCAAAATCGTTTTCTTTCAATTGCAGCGAGAGTTACACTCATTATGTCGGTGTTAAATGGCATGCACATACACTGGGCGGCTCATGTGGTCCTCCCCAAGAAGTTGATAAAGGAAATGGAGCGGATAATGAAATCATTTTTATAGACCGGGAAGCATGATAATAGTAAGGGAGCCAAGGTTAAATAGAGTGAGATTAATACACCAAAGAAACGCCCTTGGAATCATACCGATCACACAAATGCAACGGATATTGCTAATGAAGAGAATTTGGAGATTATTTGTGGACAAAGAAGAGTTGTGGGTAAAGTGGATTCAAAGCTATCGATTGAGTGATCAAAGCTTTTGGCAACTTCACATACGTAGAGAACATTCTTGGATTTTCAAGAATACGATTCAACTAAGGGAGACGGTTTATCCTCTTATAAAGGCAACGGTGGGGAATGGTGAAGAGGTCAAGTTTTAGTTTGACAACTGGTCCATGTTCAGCCCTTTATGGGATCGTGGTGACTTGATCCCACTTCGTAATCGGATTCCAATGGAGGCAACACTATGCTCGATTATTCAAGAACAGGAACGAATGGCCAATGTAAGATTTTGCCATGTGCTAGATACCTATCTTGTTGGATTTTCAGTAAGTAGTAGAGCTTATATGATCATATGGACTGCACATTTCAGTGGAGAGTTCACCAACAAATCGACCCGCAATCTTGAAGGGACAACTTTGGCAGTAGTGTCGTGGGGGGATCTTGTATGGAGACAGGTATTAAGTCCAAATTCTTCCATCTTTTTGTGGTTAACTATCAAGAATTAGTTAAGCACTAAAGATAGATGGTTTGGTAGTTATGATCCTATTTGTGTGCTATGTAAGCTAGTTCCCAAGAGTAGGGATCATTTATTTTTTGAATGCCCTTATACGAAAGTGGTATGGAGTAGAACTCAGAATATGCTAAGGATTACGAGATTCTCATTTCATTGGATTGAGGTGGTCAATGATATGATCCAGCTGACCAAGTTAGGACAACAAAATAGCCTTCTCATTAAGACCACTTTTCAGATGACGATCTACTACCTTGGCGGGAGACGAATAGGAGAATTCAAACGCAAAAAGAACAACCGAAATATGAACTTGCCGAGTCAATCGTACCCTTGATTAGAGAAGTAATGGTGGAGAAAGGGAAGCAAACAACCATCAGCCTGGAACTAAGAAGGATTTGGGGGATTTAATAGCTGTAGGTTTTTTACTTATAGTTCTGTCCACAGAAGTGTCAATGGGGTTGGTTTTCTTTTATTTTGTTATCCATGTAATGGATTGTATATAAACGTTACTATTTTAGCAATATAATTATAGTTCAAATTTTCAAAAAAAATCTATCCACTTAAAGGGGAAATTACAAAATTGCTCTTAAAGGCAAAATTGTCTTACAATTTAGCTCTAAGATCTAGCTTCGAAAAACATTATGCACTATTTAACTCATTGAACAATTCTTTCACCAAAGGAATAAGAAATTTATTTGTTATGGTTCATTGATTGAAGGACCTGTGGTTGACATAAAATCGCTGTAATCCATTGCTCTTTTTAATCAAGATATCTCAGGCAAGAAGGGGGTGACGTTTTGTCGAATGATTCCTTGTTGCAGCATATCTTCCACCAATTCTTCTACCATGAATTTCTATACTCTAAAATACCTTTAGTTCTAAAGATTTACAGCCTCTGTCCCTTCCTTCAATGGTATTCCATGATCATGGAATCCAGATGGTAGTCTTCTTCATTCTTTAAAGACATCACTAAACCATTTTAATAGTTTTTATAGTTGTTCAAGAAATTTATCAAGTAAGGCTATGATATTTGTTCCCACCCGCGAATTTCTCAATTTCACTTGTTGTTTAACTTTTCCTTCACTACAACCCTCTTAATGCACCACCACAAAATAACAAATAATCTCTTTGTCCTTTCTGACTTTTGCTAATTTCTTCTCCGGTATTCCTACCAAGTTTCTGTATGTTTCGCTTGCTAACTCCATCCCTTCACCATTCCAACAAAACTTCACAGCTCATTTTAGTAATTGAACACTATGTCATTCAACATGGCAACCAGTGAACCCCTAACCCGCCTATGTTAATCAACAAAGCATCTTAACAAAATTCCTTATCTCCCATTTGCCACTTTGGATTTCAACATACATGGTTGCATCTTAAGTTTATCCCTCCTCTTACCACAATGAATAACTCCTTCACTTCTTCCAACTCCTTTCCAATTCTGCATATTAAACTTTTATCCATAAAGTTGTACATACTTCCCCTATCTACCAGAATATGAATTTCATTCCCTTCAATCATACCTTGCACCTTAATTTGTTTATATTTCATTATATGGCTTCCAAGGATATGATGGGTAATTCCTCTTCTTCAGCTTCATCAACTTCCTTCTTCTACACCTCTTTTTTTACCACATACGTCTGCAACATTTTCTTCTTGCACTTAAGACTAGGGATGTATTTTTCTTCACACCAAAAACACAACTCCTTAACCCTTCGCTCATCTAATTTTTTTCTAGAATTAGTTTTACTCCATTTCAATTTCTTGTCTCACTTCTGATTTCCCTGCACTGGAGTAGGCAACAAACCCTGTGAGGATTTTAATGCATTCATTGAATTTCCAATAAAATTCGAACCTCTATGATGAAATCTTTGTTGGTGTATGCCCTTGCAGCCAATTTTGGTTGTAATTTTAATTGTATAAAATTTGTTTTATTCAATAAAAAGGCA
>JAOSBN010004752.1:0-19105 GCA_027563595.1 Erythroxylum suave | reverse complement strand
ACCAAGAAATTCAAATGTCTTGATTATCAACCAATCCATGTCAATTGGCAAAAAATCATGGTGTTTCAATCCACTGCTACGCTTTACTGCAAGCCATCAATGTACTATATTTATGCATCCATATTTATCCCCACTATAATTCCCTATGCTCCTAACACGCACATAGATGAATGTATAGCAGTATGCAATAAAGGAAAGATGAATTGAAATCTATAGCTGTCTGACCATATGCAAAACATGTAGCTTTTGTTCGTAGAAAAATGGTGGGAATAATTGGCTCCACAGTAACCCTATATACCTATATGAGTGCACAAAGAAGATCAAGAGTTAGCCAATCAACAAAACCATAAAGTACTTCAATTGTAATTTACAAATGGAATTAAAAAGTAGCTGAAATTGCCTAAACTGAACTCAATTCCAATGCCTTGCTTTACAGCCACATCAAGATACAAATTGGTAATGATAGTATGAAGTTATGTAAATCTTCCAAAGTTTACAACATGCTCACAAGTACACGATATGATAATGCAGTAAGATCAAGGCTTCTATCCGATTCAACATCTTAATTCATCATTGGAGACATGCTCATCCAGAAATGCATCAAAACAGAACTCGTGCTTCTCAACATAGGAAGCCAAATCAACCTTTTCCAGATTGGAAACAAAATATCAGTCCTTTGATTTCATATGTAAAAAGGAATATGGAAGGCAACAATATACACATATTACTGAACAAAATTTCTTAATCAAAAAATTCAGAAGTATGCTTTCTTGTGAAAGTAGTGGCTACCTTAAGCTTTGGTTCATGGACAGTTAATGAATTCTCACATACAGATATAATATCATCCTCCTTCCGAGCAATCTCCTTCTTGTTTAGTGGTCTTTTACGTACCTAGCATACATAAATGCATAACTTGAGCCTTTTAACCAAAATTGAATTAAGCAAATAAGGAAATGCTAACAGGAAGGAAAATGAAGCCAGAAGCATTAAACAAAAGTGGCAAGGTTTATTAATTCATTGCACATGAGCTCAAAATTCAATTTTGCAAATGACATGATCTCCAAAAAATTATTTGTTCTAATTTCTTCTGAGACCAAAGGGCACCATGTGTATTCAAAACACACAGTAATGAGATATAAGTCCCACAATAGATTTTCTCAACTACTAAAACTAGCAAAAAGTCAACCCAATAGTTTAGTATGACAACTCCAGCAAAGCAATGATTAAAACCAGTAATTTATATCTAAACTGATTGATATAAAGGCCTTGAAATACAAATGCCATGTTTTTGAACTTATTTATGCACGCGCATAAAAATGCTTCCACCATACATATGAGCTTACTTAAAGCAGAAAAAAGGAAAGAAACAGACAGACATGCAGAAATACTACTCACAAATGCAACTTACCACAACTTTTATTTTTGCAACATTAGTTTCCCTAATGATGTTATCCTTTTCACTAGTAGGAGCTGGAACCAATAAATCAGTTTCACTTTGCTCTTTTTTCTGTCTGTTAGTGTTGAGACTGAAGTTTCCAAATCCTTTTGAAGCACCAGGCATAAAGGGTGACGGCCCAAAAGGTTCTGAAATAACATGCTGTGGAAGAAGATTAAACAAACAATTAATTAGCAGAGGGACAAGAAAGAAACAATTGATAGAAAGAGACACAAATCTCCAATTTTTTTGTCCTTGGTTTCATTTTAGGGGTTGAAAGGACAGGTTGGGATGTTTTCGTGATGAGATAATAAAATTTGCAATACTCAAATAATACATTGTGTTCTTAGGAATGTCGATACTTCCTTCTTAGGCAAAAAGATTAGAGCAAAGATGTAACCTTTCACATAATACACAGATATTCCAACATGCTCGATCAGTAACTTTCAGCTAATGGTAGCAAAAGCATTAAGATTCGATCTCAAGCATAAAGTTAAAAGAGGAATTTAAGATCCATACCTCAGAGAGAAGCTCAGTATCGTCCATGGCATGGAGATCCAAAAGACCAGCTCCAAAATCTCCCCTGAACTCCGGAGAATAGAATGCATCCGATGCTGCAGCTAGACCACCTGAAGTTTGAGCAGTAAGTGCGTATGGCTCGGAACCAGGCTCCCCAGTGAAATTGAGGTTTCTCATAAGCTTCAAAAGCCTTTGCTTCTCCTCAGCAGACTGCGGTCCATAACACTTCGATAAGGTACATGAAATTCAACCAAACAGTACAAACATCAAAAAGTAGTTCAAAAACAAACAAAAGAATACCTGCATTAAGAGATTGGGGAGAAGACGATGATCGACGCTAGCTGTAGAAACCAACGGCGAGGCCAGATGTTGCAAGCCGGCGGACTGTAGCCATCGCGCCATGACGGCGTCACCGGCGTCCACATTATGCAAAGAACCGACGGCGGCTCCATCGTAGAGAACCGTCGCGGCCGCAGGATTGGACTGCTGCATGTGGCCACCTATGCGGCGTTGCGATCGCCTTTTTGGAGCCAATTTTCACGATTTAAGTAACCGCCACTAACCAAACAACAAACAAAAATAATCAATTAATTAACT
The DNA here is from genome assembly GCA_027563595.1 of Erythroxylum suave. Classification (NCBI taxonomy): domain Eukaryota; kingdom Viridiplantae; phylum Streptophyta; class Magnoliopsida; order Malpighiales; family Erythroxylaceae; genus Erythroxylum; species Erythroxylum suave. Next base: position 16,554 of record JAOSBN010004752.1, on the reverse strand, counting down.
TCCTGAAAAGCAATAAAAAACCCGAAATGTATGCATAGTGATTGTAAGATTGAACCGCGAAACGCACATGAAGGGTGAGAGAACTTGAATTTGAATCCAAAGTAGACCATGAACGCGCAAACAGATCTCGATTAGATTCACACCGAAATTAAAAGAAGAAAAATGAAGCGAAAACAGGAACCGAAGATCGGATCTAGAAGTGACCAATGAACGCGAAAGCCCTTGATTTAGGGATTAGGGGAAGGAAGAGAGAGGTCTTTCAGGATGATATCTTCAGTTCTCTTATCTGCCGTAGGTAGAACATGGAGTTTGTGACAGAAAGAGAAAAGAGCGAGTGAGAGAGAGAGAAGGAAAGTGCGCATATATATATATATATATATATATACATATAATAAATCGTGAATAAATAAAAAAAGAAATAGGCTAGTTTTAGAAGATTCGAAGTTTATTCAACGGCTATTTCAAAACTTTCAGTAAAAACGCTAACATGGCAGGGTAGCAATGGTACGTGAGTTTAGATACAGGTACTTCTAATAGATCAATTTATGTGTGACATTTTATACTCCGATAATGGAATTGAGATATCTATTATTGCCATAATTTTACTTGCCTAACATTTTGAGCTATAATATTCTCTATTTAAAACCTTATTATTCTAGCAGTTTCTATTCACTTTATAAAAATTTTGACAAGTTTTTCCATATATATTGAAAACTTCCTACAAAAAATTTTAATACGCTTCTCATATATATTATTCAACTATCCATCTCCACATTAAAGTCCATGACAAAATAATTTATCAATCCTCCAATATATTTCAACTCATCTAAACCAAATTTTATACATAACTTTCGTATATAATTCACAATAAAGTTCTGTAAGATCCTTCACTTCTTTCTGTGTATATGTCATAATTAAAAATAAAATAATATTCTGTAGTACATCTATTTCCAAGTTTTCCGATAACCTTTATATGACTCTAGTCTTGTAGTAGATTCACTACAATTTTTTTTTCTAATTTTTCTCAAAACTTACGCCCAGAAAGAAAATCCACACACTAAGCTATAGGCTTAGTAGTTTCTTCCACACACTAAGCTATAGGCTTAGTGGTGTTCAAGCAATTTTATTTTTTGTTCAATTACATTTGTTCAACCATAACATCCATAACATATAATATTTTTCAAATATAAATATCTTCATTTATTTTTAAGCATAAAAAAGCATTTAAAATCAATTTATAAAATTCAAGGATGTATCTATTATAATAATCCATTTCTAATTCCACATTGATCAATAAATTGTATAATCAATTACAATCTTCATTTGAAGTTCTTTAATCATTAGCATGCATTTATATTTTTTCGATAATTACTTCGAGTTAAATCTAACATAATTACATCTCCAAGCTGAATAAGCGGGATTTTAAAAATACATATGTGTGTGTCTGTGTGTGTGTCTTTTTTTCATTGATGGTTTTAATTTAGTTCATATACCATTCAAGATATTTTCATCTTACTAATTAGTCAAAAATAATATGTATATCAAGTTTCAAATTCAAACATAATGTATGTCAATCAGAGAAAATACAAATTATAAGCCCGAAATTTCAATTAATCACATATAGTACTTCATTTAACATCCAATTAAATAATTTTAGCAATAATTTCATAAACTCCCAATTTTATCTCAAGAACTCTAAATTACATAATACATAATTTTTAAGAAAAAAATAGAATTACATGAACACGTACCAAATTGATGTCTAGTTCTTCAAATGAAGCTTCCATAAACTTCAATTTCGCCATCAATTCCTTATTCGATCTCTTTTACTTTCTCTCTCTCCTTCAGTTCATCTTCTTTATCTTCATAATATTGCATAAAAATTCAATTTTATGCATTTTATTCATTAATATATGCAACTACACCAAAATTATGTACTAAAAACAACAAAAACTCCATTCACTTACCTTATTAATTTTCAGTTACTATTCATCAAGAGCACTCATACACTTTTTTTAAAACTTTTCTCAAACATTTTTGTTAATATGGTGAGTTTAGGGATTTTAGGTTGATGATTTAGCGTTTAGTAGTTAATTTGGAGGTTAAGGATAGAAGGTTGGCTTGAAAGTGGAAGAAAGTGAAAGAAATTAAGAAAAGGAAGAGAGGGGTTGTCCTCAGCTGCCTTTGGTAAAGAAAAGAGGTAGGTGAAAAAAAAATGTCATGTGGTCTCTTAATAATTTTTTTCAATTTTTTTAGATCCAAAATTAACTTTAACTTTTAATCTATTTGTTTCTTCTTCTCAATAAAAATATCCATAAGAAAAATATCAATTCCACATAAAGACCTTAATTAATATCATTTATTTTTATTAATATTTTTAAGTTTAATTTTCACCTTTTTCTCGGGTCAAATTTTGACCACTTGTCAACTCTTGGTCAAACCATCAAACTAAACTCTTTTTGACCTCAAATTAAATCATCGAGTTGTCTTTGAATAATACCATCTGATGTCAAATAAAAATAAAATGCAATTTGAGTCCCAAGTTTCACTATTCACAACCCGAACAGTACTAGTTATGAAATTGAGATTTTATTTGGGCCGTTACATTATGAGTTAGGTTCATACTAAAACCGGCCCAAAGTTCAACTTTTCTAAGCAAAATAATATAGGGTAGGTTCGGGCTCAAATTGACCCAATGTTTATTATCGTTTTGCTTAGAAGAGTTAGCCTTGGACAAGCTTAAGCTTAAGCAACCTAAGTCTGGACTCAATTAAAAAAAAGACATTATTTCAAACTTTTAATTTTAAAAAAATTATATTTGTAAAAATTAGTGGGACTGGTCTATGGGCCCACCCATTACTATCCCTAAATAATGTTTAGGGATATAATTTATACATAGTTTAACGACATATGAGGTTTTAAATCAATATATCTTGTTTTTGTTTAATGTAGTCAAAATTTGCATGTCTTAAATTAGTAATATAATTACAACAATTGCAGGGATAACACTTTTAAGCAACTACCGCTGAGTTTAATGATGAGACGTAAATGTTTGTTTAGACAAAGACATACGTCTTCCACGCTGTATGTATTAGACAACCATGTACTTACAAATCACTACTTGGATGATAATGTAGATTAGAAGTATATGTTACAATTAGTTTTGATAGATTATATTCAATTAGAATGGCTATAATATAAGTCATTCTTATCATTTGTCTCCTATTTTGAGCAAATATCTCAACTTACTATGATCTAATATTTCTTAACAAAAAGAACCTGGATACTCGTTAGCGAAAACTTGATTCAAGTGATGTCAATTGACGTAATTGCTAAATGAACATGATTGAAATGCTGTAAATAGAACAAAAGATTTGATGTATTAAAAGGAGATAAGATCTTTTGTTTCGATTATAATATTCCTCTCATATTTCATTAAATCTTATCCATATATTTAAATAGATTCTAAATAAATCAGATTTATTAAAACACGGTTAAAATACAATAAATAAAACAAATGATTTGAAGTGTTAAAAAAGTATCATATCTTTTATTTAAGTTATAATGTTATTATCGTATTCTATTAAGATCTACCGATCATACTCCATCATATGCCATGGATGCCCCATTAATGATTTCTTTTTCCTGACTTGTACTCTCTTAAAAGACATAGTTGGTTGCATCAGGTCTAGTCTAAAAGAAAGTTGCGGAATACATGCTTAGGAAAACAAAGACGTATGCCATTATCCTGGTATAAAATGAGCAAGATCCAGGGTTATCATCTGGAATATTTAGTATGTGCAAGGGTCAAACTTTTTAGCCCTCTGTAATCATAACCAAGATCTCAATTCACGAACAATCCCATTAACAATTGATGCAAGTTGATTGTGGAAAATCGTATGGGTCAATTATTTTGTGAACTAATCAATTTTACGTAATTGTCTCTTGCACAAATAAAAACAAAATAATCAATCAAGCACATATATCAAACTACACCAGAAATTTGATAACACAGTTTGACATTTCTCACCTACGTCTGTGGGGCCCTCACCCAGACTAAATCTTTCACTAAAATATAATAGGTTTACTCAAGGCTTTACTGAGCTGACACCACTCACCCTTGACACTATCTCTCGATCTCACTATCCGTGAAAGATTTTCACTCCCGATAATATGACCGTCTCGTGTTAACCTCAACAAAAGATTTTACTCAACAACATTATGAATGAAGAACACTAAATAAATAACTCAAGTGATTGGACAAAATTTAGCGTAAATAAAACCACTTGAGAAAAAGATAAATAACAACTTGCCAATGACTGTAAGTCCTTCAAGAAAGATCTGACAATTGTTCGTAAACGGAAGCCACTCCACAAGGATAATTTTCGGCTTGATCAAACCTTCTGCTGAGACTCCCATAAAATTTTCAAGCAACACCCATGAATGCTATCAGCTGAAAAAACACGCAAACTCCACTCCCAAAACACAAGCTGTGATTCCTATGAGATTTTCAAGCAACACCCACGTATACTATCAACTGAAGAACACGCAAACTCCACTCACTGTAGACACATAACACTCATGCAACTTCTGCCATAGATCTCATATATTCCTCAAGTCACAGAAACGTGTATAACTAACAAAAAACAACAACAACAACACACCCACAACACTCACTTCATGCACACACCTGCACACGCACTCACCAAAATATACTGCAAGCCTTATTTCAGTTATTCACCAAAAGATAATCATCTTTGTTTCTATCGCAAGTTTACTATATTAAAAATCTCCTCAAAAAACAGCAATAACATATCGTATTCTTTTTGCAGAAAACCCTTCATATGTACAGGTAAAAATATCACCATACCTTTAAATAATCCTTCACCCAATCAACTCTTATTAAAGATATAAATCTATTTTATCTACAAAATTATCCAACTGGTATTTGAATTCAAGCTTGATAAAAACATGCCAATTTAAAAATATGCCAAAAGAAATAAAACAGATATATTTAGCACATATCTAACAATCTCCCCCTTTTTGGCATATTTGTCACAAGTCCAAAGCTCCCCCCTAAGTCACATAATTTGGCATATGGAAATTGAATTCAATCCAGGAACTTCCCCTTAATGTCATATTCACTAATGTAGGAATATCAACAGTCAACACCATCAAAGCAGTTAAGACAATAAAAATTCAGACAACACATGTAGTAGCACGAAAACAATACAAATAAGAATATCTCTCGTCTTTGAGACAATATGTGCCAAAAAGTCATTTTCAGGAGCTGCTGGGGAAATGGAGAACGATGTGCTTCAAATTCTGCAGAGACTCAGTGGCTACCTAAAAGATGCCTTCAATTCTCTCAATTTTTTCAATCACCAACATTACTTTAATGATGAGCTTTCCAAGGTTGGACCTCATTCCAGTCCCGATAGCATAAAATAACTTAGCTTGTGCCAAGTAGATAGAAACTACATGCGTACTTGGCATCCAGTTCGTCACCACTAATTTGAAAAGTATGAAGTACTTTTGGGTAAGCACTGAAGAGCGAAAAACGGAACTAGACGGTCAAGCTGTGAATTTACCACTAGTCAAAACTGTAGCAATCAAATAATTTGACATAGATAAATCATCGTCTTATAGAAGATCACCAATTAAATTGTCAAAACCAATGAATAAATTTAGCCTCGCAGCATCAAGTCAGATTACCAACCTCACACATAGACAACCCAAAACTTAGAGCAGATTCATTTAGAACGTCAAAACTCAAATTACAATAGAATTCTTTTGACAATTATGAGTCAAAATGATAAGGTAGCACACAAGCTTGCAATAAAGATCGCTCCAATAATAAAATGTCCAAACCTTGTTGTTGAAACTCCTCGAGATTGATTGGATGGCCAAGAACCAAACCGACATTGTGGAGAGTTTCCCATTTGTGTTCAGCCTCAGATGAATAAAACTTAAAGGAAAAAGAATTATCTGCAATTAAGGGAGCGGAAGGATGACGTATTGATGGTCGGGTCAATTTACGGGCCTGCATCTTTGTTCGCCTCAAAGAAGCCATAGGAGGTGCAGGTGAAGGAGCAGGCACTGCAGGGTTGTCATCGGAATTTGAATCAGATTCTTCAATCATGGATAAAATTACTTGGTGGACATTATAGTTGAGATCCCGAACAGAGACAGTGTCAAGAATATCAATTGATGCTGCAGATGATGATCCTTCCCCACTGATTTTCTTCCCAGATGCTGAAGTGAACATCAATCTGCTTGAGTGATGGGTTGGTGCTGCTAATTTCTTTTCCGACACCGAAGAGACCGATTTTCCCTTATTCTTTCCCATACGTGAGATGAGGTTCCACTAAAGAGATAGCTTTAAAATGGGGAAAGAGCAGAAGATGAGCAAATACAATCCACTATCTTCAATCTTCGTGAGAGAAACAAGACGCAAGATGCAGTTGTAGATGTAGCAGAGGAGGAGACACAAGTGCAGTTTGAGAAAAGGCAAGAGCTATAGGCGGCAAAGGAAAAAAGTGGGAGGCAATAAAGAGAAACGTTGTTGTAGGGATTTAAATATCTTTAGCAAAAAGTAGCATTTTTTTGGTATCTTTTCTTTTTCTTTTTTCTTTTTTTTTACATTAAAGGTGTAAAGCACAAAGACCCAAAGCCCCTCGAAGAAGTTCAAATCGTACTGCGTCAAGAGGTTTTGTGAAGATATCTATCAACTGCTTTTCCTTAGACAAATTCGATAAAGTAACTATTTTGCTCTCCACAAGCTCTCGAATAAAATGATATCGAAGATCAATATGTGTTATTCGTAATTGTTGAACTAGATTCTTAGAGATGTCAATGGCACTTTTGTTATTACACAAGATGGTTAACACATTCTGTTCAATCCCATAATTTTCTAACATTTGTTTCATCCAAGGAAGTTGTGAATAACAACTACCTACTGCTATATACTCTGCTTCAGCGGTTGATAATGAAATTGAATTCTGCTTCTTGCTGTACCAAGAGATCAAATTGTTTCCTAGGAAGAAACAACCACCTGAAGTGCTTTTCCGATCATCTAAGTTTCCAGCCCAATTCGCATCAATATATCCAGCAAGATAAGATGTCGAGTCAGATGAATACCATATTCCAAAATCAATTTTCCACTTACATACCTAATGATCCTTTTTACCGCTATTAGATGTGATTCTTTTGGGTTAGCTTGATAGCGAGCACATACACCAATGCTAAAGTTGATATCTGGCCTACTTGCGGTTAAGTATAATAGGCCTTCAATTATAGTCCGATACAAACTATCGTCAACACTTTTTTCATTTTCATCTCTATTCGGTTTTGTTGAAACACTCATAGGTGTTCTCGCTTGTCTGGCATTCTCAAGACTGAACTTTTTGATTAAACTCTTGGCATATTTAGTTTGCGATATAAAAATTCCATCCTTCACTTGTTTAACTTGCAAACCCAAAAACAAATTCAGCTCACCTACCATACTCATTTCAAATTCAGATGTCAACAGTTTAACAAATTCATCTACCATCATTGAATGTGTAGCACCAAACACAATATCAGCAACATAGATCTGAGCAATCACAAAATCATATTTGAATCTTTTAATAAACAAGGTTTTGTCGACATTACCTCGTTTATAGCCTTGTCTGAAGCTCTTAGTGCTTGTTTGAGACTGTAGAGAGCTTTCTTCATCTTAAAGACATGATTTGCATGAGTTGAATCAACATATCATTTTGGTTGCTCGACATACACTTCTTTTTGAATAAATATGTTTAAAAATGCACTCTTTACATCCATTTGATAAAGCTTAAATTTCTTTACATATGCTATGCCCAACAACAGTCAGATAGACTCGAGTCGTGCCACTGGTGCAAAAGTTTCGTTGAAGTCTATACTTGCCACCTAAGAGTATCCCTGAGCTACTAACCTTGCTTTATTTCTGGTTACATTACCTTTTTCATCTATTTTATTCCGAAACACCCATTTTGTTCTGACCACATTAGTATCTAATGGTCTTGGCACTAATTCCCATACATCATTTCATGCAAATTGGACCAATTCATCTTGCATGGCTGCTATCTAGAACTCATCTCGTAGAGCCTCTTTAAAGTTCTTTGGCTCAAATGAAGATATGTAGCATAAATATCCCATAAGTTCTTGATAATCAATCCTTTGCCTTTCTCTTGTTTTTCTTCTTTCAGTAATTTCTCCAATAACATTTTCTACTGGATGATTTCTTCTGATTCGAGATGAATAATTATGGTTCAAGTTAGTTTCCCTCGAATTTTAAACGTGTAGAGGGATATTTTCTGCATCTAGTGTTTTGGTTGATTTATCATCTTAAGTAACTAACAGTTCTTTAATTTGCACAGTTACTTCCTCAGCAGTAACTAACTGTGAGTCTAGGCATTTTTCAAATCTTTTCTCGTTGCTTGTTTGAGCTGATTCAGAGGGTCAGTTGTATTGATTTTCTTCTCTACTTGACTTTTTATCAAAGATACATCATCTATCATAACATTTATCAACTCTAACACTTTCTTGGTTCTTTATTTATACACTCGATAAGCTTTATTGTGAGTTGAACAACCAATAAAGATCTCTTCATCACTTTTTCAATCGAATTTTCCAAGTTGTTCCCGATCTCTAAGAATGTAACACTTACTTCCAAAAACATAAAAGTAACTCACATCAGGTTTCTTTCCCTTCCAAAGTTTATAGGATGTCTTGTTTAGAATACTTTAAAGATAAACTCTGTTACATATGTAGTAAGATGTATTAACTGCTTCAGCCCAAAATCACATAGATAGTTTACTTCCGTTTAGCATAGATATGGCCATTTCTTAAAGTACTCTATTTTTTCTTTCGGTAACTCCATTTTGTTGTGGAGTTTTAGGTGCTGAAAATTCCTATATGATACCATACTCTTTACAAAATTCATTAAAGCTTATATTCTCAAATTCTGTTTCGTGATCTAATCGAATTCTCAATATGGTCATATTTTTCAAATTCATGACCTGCACACATAGACTTCTGAAAGCCTTAAAAGCATCTTATTTTTCCTTCAAAAATGATACCCAAGTATATCTTGAATAATCATCAACACAATTTAAAAAATATCTCATTCCACCAATACTATCATGTTGTATTGGACCAACCAAATCCATGTGAATTAAGTTTAAGTATGCGTGAAGAGATAACGTGTCTAACCTTTTTATGTGGCACTCGAATTTGTTTACCCATCTGACATGCGCTACAAATTGACATCCCTTCTTTGTTCATTTTGGTTAGACCCTTCACAGCTTCCAACTTTGTCAACTTGCTAATGAGATCAAAATTTTCATGTACAAGCTTTTGATGCCATAAATTGATGCCATTATCATGTGTGGCTGATTTACAAGTGGTCATTACCTGCAACAAGTAGTAATTGTCTGCTGATCGCTTGCCGCTCACGAGACATTCTCGTTGCTCATTTAGCACCCTGCATTCATCACTTATAATTTTAACTAATAAACCATCATCACAGAGTTGAATTATACTTACCAGATTTGCCTTCAATCCATCAACATAGAGCATGTTCTTGAAGGGAGGCAAACCGTCCACACATAGTGTTCCTCTACCAATCACTAAAGCCTTCTTTCCATCTCCAAAGGTCATATGACTATCCACAGAACTCTGATAATCGGTAAATAATTCTTTTCCCCTATCGTATGTCGTGAACATCCACTATCAAAGTACCAACCATTTTGCAAAGTTACTTTCATCGACTTAAGGACCACGAGAGCTCGCAATTCACTCTTTTTCACCCAAGTTGACTTCGGTATTAAGAGCTGATGTTGAAATTTTTGTGAGGAATGTAGAATTCTTCGACTTTGTCTTCTTTCAAGCAACATCTACGGTAACTGATAACATCTTTGTCTTATATACTCAATAACTCCGCAAAAGTGACACGTGGGTACGAATCTTCGTGTCTTTCTCGATGTTTCTTTTACTCGGACAGATCTGGACATATAACTCTTTTCCTCATTCACCTTAAGCACTCTCCCGTATAACTAAGGCCTTGAAGATCCCCTTTCACTTGACCATTTTCCATTAAATTTTCTAGTTTTTCTATGCCACCATTCAACATTCTCAAACCCTTTTTGGTACTTACTAATCTCATTCTAGCTTCACTAAGCTCATCTAATGCCAATTTAAATTTCTCTTCTACAATTTAGATTTCTCTTCTAACCTTTGGATAGTATTCTTCATAGAGAGATTTTCTTCCTTCAATTTTTCATTCTTTCTACACCTATTCACCCATTTTTCATACATAACTTTGTAAGCCTCGTAAATATTTTCCTCTCTATCATCTAGGCCACTTTCATCACTATCATAATCAGATATTGCGTTTTGACCTGATCTATCTTCGTTTTTCTCGAAATTTTTTGATTTGACCCCTTTTTCGTCTTCAGTTACTTCCTTCTTAATTACTGTTAAGCAAGTAACTAGACTTTTGCTATGTAAAGCAACTAACGCAACATCATTAGCTATTTCTTCTTCACTACTATACTCACTTTCAGATTCATTCTCACTCCAAGTGCTTCTATAGGACTTCTTTTTTCTCTTCTTCAAAGTGTTAGAACATTCCGCTTGCATATATTCAAAACCTTGACACTCATGACATTGAATTTTCTTCATATTTCTTTCACCCTTGTGAGTTTTGGCTTGTTGTCTAAAATTGTCGTTCAATGAGCTCCCGTCATTTTGCCTAAACTCGGGTCTATCTTTTTTCATTCTTTTCAGCCATTTACAAAAGTTCCGTGTGAGTAGTGCCAAGTGCTCATTTTCATTAGATTCTTCTTCTTCATCATTCACACCTTTACCAGTCTCAACCTGTAATGCCAGTACTTTGCTTCTTGTTTGCCCTTTAAAAGATTCCTCTCAAAATTTGTAAGAATTTTAATAACTTTCTACAATGATAGATCATTGATGTCGTGACCCTCCTCTATTGTTGCAATTTTAGGAATAAATCTTGGAGACAATGATCTCAGCGTCTTCTTGACAAACTTTAGATCGGAATATTTCTTTCTGAGTTGAAGCACTTGGTTTGCTATATCTTGCAATCTTTCATGAAAGTTCCCAATGGTCTCATTCTCATCCATCTTTAGTTCTTCAAACCTCACAGTTAGCATCTGTAATTTTGACGTTATCACTGATTTGGACCCTTCATGAATAGTTTGCAAGGCATCCCGCGCTACTTTAACTGATTCACAGGCCGATATCTTTGAAAACCATCCTTCATTAATAGCACTAAAAATTGCATGCATTGCTTGTGAATTTCCAAGCGCACTTTCTTCTTTGGCTCTTATCCATTCAACCTGATCTTTTCAAACTGCTTCTCCTTTGTCATCAGTAGTCATCAGCTACGTCTACCCATGTATTACCGAGTGCCAAGATTTTGTGCGCTGAGCGTGGATGAAGACTCTCATACGTGCTTTCCAAGCAGAATAGTTAGATCCATCCAATAACGTTAGTCTGGTGATCGATGCTCCCTCTCTAATAGCTATGCTCACGAAACTAGGATCTGCACCAACTTGCTACTAAGTTTTGGATCAGTGACCCGCTTTGATACCAATTGAAAAATCGTATAGGTCAATTATTTTACAAACTAACCAATTTTACGTTATTGTCTCTGGCACAAATAAAAACAAAATAATCAATCAAAAAAATATATCAAACGACACCAGAAATTTGGTAACGTAATTCGATACTTCTTGCCTACATCTGCAGGGCCTTCACCCAAATTAAATCTTTCACTAAAATACAATAGGTTTACTCAAGGCTTTACTGAGCTTACACCACTCACCCTTGACACTATCTCTCGATCTCACTACCCGTGAAAGATTTTTACTCCCAATAACATGACCGACTCGTGTTAACCTAAACAGAGGATTTTACTCAACAATATTATGACTGAAGAACACTAAATAAATAATTCAAGTGATTAGACAAAATTTAGCGTAAATAAAAACACTTAGAAAAAGACAAAGAACAATTTCCTAATGACTGTAAGTCCTTCAAGAAAGATCTAATAGTTATTTGTAGACGTGAGCTACTCCACAAGGATAATTTTCAGCTTGATCAAACCTTTTGCTAAGGCTTCTATAGAATTTTCAAGCAACACCCTTGAATGCTATCAGCTGAAAAACACGCAAACTCTACTCATAAAATACAAGTCGTGACTCACATGAGAATTTCAAGCAACACACACGTATACTATCAGTTGAAGAGCACACAAACTCCACTCACTGCAGACACACAACACTCACGCAACTTCTGCCATAAATCTCATATATTCCTCAAATCACAGACACGTGTATAATTGCAATTAACATATTAGTTTTATCCTAAAATAAGGTCTTTTCACTCTTTGAATGGGGCCATAAGATGAGAGCATGCTCTCAGGTCGATACTATCTTGAAAAAATATCCTTTTCAATATAGCCCACATATCATACACTTCTTTGTTGAATAAGAGCCTTGTCAACTTGAAGTATGTAAGGTTGGGATCTAACAATTTAGTCTGCAAAATTTGAATCAGAGAACAATCATTCCTTTCACACTAAAAATTTCAAAAAAAGAGAGGACTAAATTGTTAGATCGTCCATAATTTGGCTCCTTAGACCCGTTAATATTTAATAATTATCCTTATTGTAAAAGATTAATTAAATGTTTTATAAGTAGCCAAATGATGAGTCGATTATGATTATATATAACACAAACCACTGAATTTGCATTATTTCAACTCGGGATATAAACTATTGTGAATGCAACTCCCGCAATTATGGTTACAAAGGTTAGTTGCTGTACCTTGCAACCAAAGAATCACTGGCTCACACGTACATAGGATTTCTTGCGGTTGGAACCTTCATGCAGTTTAACGTTTGACCATAACCCAAGATATTTTCCATTTAACAAAAATCATATGTATCCGTGTAACAAAATAATACCCACGTCAATGATCAAAATTTAAAAACATGCCTTTATTTAATAAAAAATTTAAAACTCTGATTTAATCCATATTTTGAAGCCCTATTTCATTAACTGGTTCGTGACACGCTTGTAAGATTTTCTGTTCACCTTGCTCACTAAAAGAAAACAACACAATTGGCGATGTTTAAAAAACGTCACAAAATTTCAAAAAATGTCACAGAATACCATTTGCGACGTTTTAAAAAACGTCACCAAAAACATCGCAGAATGTGATGTAGGTAAAAGGTTTCTGCGATGTTTTTAAAAAAAGTCACAGAAAACATTGACATTCCGCAACATTTTTAAAAATGTCACAGAAAGATTAGACTTTCTGCGACATTTTTGAAAACGTCACGAAAAGTCACGTTTCGTGACGTTTTCAGGAAATGTCACATTCCGGGACACTTTTGAAAACGTCGCGGAATACAAAAACGTCGCGAAAGCATTCCGCAACGTTTTTCCGAAAATAATTTTAATTTGCAAAAACATGGCAAATAGAATTATTTTCGTTGAATTATTTTTATTATATAATAATAATTATTTTTTCATTTTTTCATATGTCAGTTTTAAAATTCAATTTTAATTTGAATACGTTGCTTTGCCTGCTTGTGAAGCCTTTGAAATTTGGTATCTAGTTAAGAGTACTTCTCTTCACGCTCTTTAATTTCTTGGTTCAACTTCTGTTGAGCTATGTGTTCAGACTAAGAATGCTAACAGATCAGTTCTTCCAATTATGTAAATGTGCATATGAAATTAGCTTCGTTCTTTACTTGGGTTCCATATGTAGAAAATAACTGAAGACCAGATTAACAAGTTGCAGAAGTCTGAAATTGATGCAAATGGAAGTCAACATTTAAATTTGGAACAGGTCCAGTATCTTTTCCAACAACCACAACTAGATCAAACTTGACTGAAATAGATTTTCTACAATAATGAACAATAAACGGACAAAATCAAACCTTCAGCAAGCTTCACACAGTGAGCTCTTGAGTCTTTGCATCTGCCTCAAAGTACACCTCACGAAGATGCTTCATAGCCTCCTCTGCAACTCCTCTTGTTTGCTTTTCTACCATAAGTTCCTTATTCAAAGCCTCAATTGTCTCACGATGCTGTTTCACATCAGTAGATTCCCCATTTCTCTCATCTCCAACTTCCACTTTCTGCAGTGATTCATCACTCTCTGCTTGTAAACTCTTGAATCCCTTAAACTGAGACATCAAGAACTCATTTTGAAACTTCAACTCAATAACCATCTGCATAAGCTCCTCATGTGAATTCTCTGCCGGCGGAGCAGACCCATTTCCCTCAACAACATTCCCATTACTCTGGATATGCACATCAGACAACTTCTTCTCAAGCACTACTTTAGAGCCTTCAGTAGAATCCACTGGCATTTCACCAGCATCACTTTCCTCTACCGACATCTCTGCAAAATCACTCCATCATCAATTCCCACCATATGTTGACAGTCAAGAACTAAACAACGTAAGCAACATCGAAACAAGACCCTTATAACTGTCCACATCACAGAAATAGACACTAAAACAAAATTTGAGAAAGTCAAATATATGGTAATTAAAGAAAGATATGTGATCTTAATTAACAGAAGTGTAATGCAAGCTTAACTTGTACAATTCAAGAACAGAGCAAACCAAAACCAACGAACAAAAATGACCCAGAATCTGTCTAACACTAGACACCTTCCACTATAAACCTTTAAATCCAATTAACCATCAAATATCACCAACCTTATAACCATAAAAAATTAACCAATTAATGCTCATGAAATATAGGATTATTAAGGAATTAAACCAAAAAAAAATTAAGGAAAAGAAAAATAAGTGGATGACGCACAGATCTTCTAAACTAGACCCTGCAACTCTTGATGATAAATTTCCGGATTGGAATTCACTGGTTTCACTGTCATCATCAACAATATGTTCCACTGCTGGTCTGCCAAAGGGATCAATTATGGAGTTATAAGTGACAACATTAGGCCTAATTCCCTCCTTTGTCATCTCATCAAGTAAAGTCACAGCAGACTCCACCAAACAATTCTTGCACAATGCATCTATAAGTGCAGTATAAAGGAAAACATCAGCCTTCAAGCCCACTTGTTGAAACTCCTTAAAAACTTCCATTACTTGTTTATACAAACCACCTTTGGAATAAATATTGATCAATGTTGAATAAGTTAATAAATTAGGAGAGACACCTTCAGCTTTCATTTCTTTAACCACTATCCTAACATCATCGAACTCACATTGTCTCCCATACCCGCCCAAAAGAAAATTATAAGACATAACATCTTTCTTTACTCCAGAATTCTCCATTCTTTACTAACATCTGAAGCTTCCTTAAATCTACCAAGCTTAGCATAAATGGATAAGAAACTCTATCCAAACTCATCAAAAATTTCCATCACACGCTTAAACTCCATGCCTCCTTTTCCACATGCATTAATTACATCACTGTAGGTGACCAGAATAGGCTTCACATAGACTTTCATAGAATCAAAAACCCTCATAGCCTCATTGCAATACCCACTTATCCCATAAGCACTAATTATAGCAGAAAACGCATAAATAGAGTTCTCATAACCATAATCAAGAGCAGTTCGAAACAAATCCTCCGCTAACTCTACTTTACCTAATCTACCCAGAATACCTAATCATCGCACTCGCTAATTTCCCTCGCTCATTCCTTCGCCTCTCTCTCTCACCACAAACTCATAGCAATGCAGACCGTTCACACACTCTCCTCTGTTACCTAGCTCGCAAAGCAAGTAAACATAATCGTCAGACCCACAAAGCTGAAACTCGAATTTGAACATCCTCAAGACCCTCATACTCCGTTCCACACTGGATCAACTGTTGGAGCGCATCCTCGCAACAGAGGTATGCCGGGTGCACGAACTAGTCTTGGGCCGACCCAAGTGGATCTTCGAAATGAACCGAGTGATCGGCAGTAGGAGAAATCGGCTGCGAGTGCGATTTCTGAGTGAGAAATCGAAGAACTAGATGTGAAATCTGGGAGAAGGTAACAAATAGATTGCGACAATTGAAGGTCGGAAGGAGGGAGGAGAAGCTCGACAACAACGTTGGGAGGGAGGCGGAAGGGGGACTGGAGTAGATGTTTTAACGCAGTGTTTGGTTAGTGTCTCCAAGGGTGGAGAAAGATGACAAGGACACAAAAGTCCTGTCTCCCAACCTGTTTGGTTGCTGTCTCCACCTAATTTTGTCCCGACTCTGAAGACAGGGACATTAAATTCTTGTGATCTTCATGACTGTGGCACGGAAATGAGGAGACGGAGATAGAAACTAAAGACTTTGGTGAAATGTCAAAAATACCCTCCCTTTAAAATCTAAAACAAAACACATCTCTCAAACATATTAAGTAATAATAATAATTTAATTAATTAATTATAATATTTAAATTAATGTATAATTATATTTTAATTAAATATAATGTAATGTAATTAAATAATAATAATAATTTAAGTAATTATATTGTAATTACT
>JAOSBN010004721.1:0-19111 GCA_027563595.1 Erythroxylum suave | reverse complement strand
TCAACTAGGAGTAAACAAATGCAATAGCAGCTATGAAAATGCAGCCAATTTATAATATAAACTTGGCTCAATCAATGGGATGCAACCTATGAGTTAGTTTTAGTTTGTTTTTTCAATTTTGATATTATCTTGTTTTACCTTTTATATTAGTATAGATTTTAATAAATTAAATTTTGTTTACAGTGTTTTAGGATAGAAAGATTAAGCATTATGGAAAGCATTGTGCATAATTGTGATGTTAGGATATGCATGTTATGAGTTATGATGCTAAAGTGCAAAATTTTTATGTTTGAGCATCAAATTTTAAAGTTGAACAGGTTTACAAAGGGTTACGTGCTCTTTAGACACGGTAGTGTATTATTACACATTTTGATGTATGCCCGTGTGCCAAACCATGTAACCTCGTGAAAAAAAATATTTTAGTGACATATACAATTTTATATATGACCGTGTATCAAACCGTGTACTCTCACGATACACCTTAGATATACCGTGTACTCTTACGATACACCTTAAAATGCTCTAAACTTTTAAAAATTTTCATTCTTTCTTCTATTTTTTCGTAAACAGCTGCTACCTTTCTTTCTCCAATTCCAATTTCTTGCAAAATTTGGCTAATCTATCAACACCCAACTAATTCATTCAATTACACTTTTCTATACTTGTTTATTTCAATGTTTTACTTTATTTTGATGAATTTTGCTTTCAAATGCTTGAATTGAGAAATTGGAGATTTATATGAATTTTGTGATTTATTGTCAAATTATTGTTTGATGGTTCATTATTTTTATACCCAATTGATTTTATGACTTAATTTGGCAATTTGCACAAAAAACTACGGTGAAAATTCAACCTAAATTGGATAAACTTGCAATTTTTGCTTGCTAAGAGTTTAATTATGATATTTTTTCTTTCAATTAGGTTAGTTATTTTGGATGATTAATTTATATTGGGCTTGTTTTTAATTGCACAAATTTAATGTTAATTTCATCAATTTTGTGTAATTGTTAATTTAGGGTTAGAATGTTAATTTAAAAATTTTGTTAGTTGAATTTGTTAGTTACAAGATTTCTAATTTTAATTTTGAGCATAGTTAGTTTGCTAGTTAAATTTGTTTAATTATTTATTTATGCGCGTTCATTTATTAATTATTTCTAGTGATTAATTTTTTGTTGTTAATTGTTTTCGCAATTAATAATTTAGTGAGTATAATTAATATGAAGTGTGGGGAAAGCATATTTTTCGTAAGTTATATGTCAATTTTCTCACACTTAATTCAAAGTTGTAGGCATAATGACAAGATCTAGGATAGTTCAAGGAAAAGGCAATGAGGTGAAGGATCTTCTTCTATAGTCCAGGCTCCTGAGCAGCCATGGATGTTACTATTCAATGCCAGGAGCCCATGAGGAATAGTATTAGTAGCTAAAGGACAAACAGTTCAACAAAAGTAGATACATCGATTGGGAGGCGCTAGAGAAGGTTAGCTTAGCCCAATAAGTTCGAAGGCTCATAGACATTGCTATATGGTGTCAATTCTTTAACATCTTGGAGCTTCATATTGGGAGCTCACATTGGAGGTCCTCTCCACATTCTTTGTAGAGAGATGATACTATGACAGGGATTATCCGAATATAGTCCAGTTTCGAATGATGGGGGAGATGTACTAGATGAGCTATATAGAGTTCTCCATCACGATGGGTCTTTATAACTTGCAGTATATAAGGACATAGAAGTATTTTACATTATGTATAGATTTTTCTTATAGATTGTCTCCTCAGCACTTGTGGAGTAGGATCAGCACTAAAGATGACTATGACCAAAGCATGTCAAAGCCTTCAACCTTACACTATGCAACACTTGGACACATCTATGGAATTCTAAGCCACACACTGAGAGGTCGAGAGATTGTTGGGGAGTTGTCGATAACGTGGACTATATTACCTTTGGAGCATAAGTTAATGGATGCTAATTCTCCTAGGATATGCACTTGTCTAATTTATTAGGCAGCAGAGCGAAGATAAAAAAGTGACTAACTAGCATGATAGATGGGTCTATTTGATTGGTTACCACTGATGCGATAGATGATGGCCATGGTAATACTTAATCTAGCAGTAATACAACACATACACATGGTATGTCAATGTGAGGTCCCACTTAAGACGTCTACAAACTTACTGGGGAGCCTGATGAGCAAATAGTAGAGGGTGGAGATGAAGCAGAGCAACCTATAGTAGAGCAACCACCACCATAACTACAGCCACCACTACCAAAGAGGGAAGATGTCATTCCAGAGTTATATAACCTGAGAGGTCCTAAAGCTAGGTTGCACAATCTGGTTCAGCTAAAGATAACTTTATTACAGAAATGGTTAGGCTAGCTTATAGGGACTCAACAGACACTATGACTTTAGCAAGCTTTGATTTTGGAGCTGGTAAAAAGGTTAGAGACTTTGGTTGCATGGTTACTTGAGTTGCAGTCTACTGTTGGAAGAATGGAAGAGCTTATGCTCTTAATGGCAAGCCATCTAGGCATTGATTTCTAACCTTTGCTATCTGGTAAGGGCGCTTCCTCTACGACTTCTCTACCTAGTCAGGATGACCACCATAAGAACCCTCCTATGTCATACAAGCCAGGATTATAGGATGCGAGAGATACTTAGTTTTGTATTTTCTTTCTTTTTCTTTTTCTTTTATGTTTATTTCTTATTTTGTTTCCGTTAATTATTTTTTCCTCTAACATTATATTTAATGATTTTTTCAATTTCTTAATTATTTTATGTTATTTATTTTTATTTCTTTTTGTTCCTTTATCCTTTTGTCTTCATTTTTTTGGTAAATCAGTAAAAATTTTATAAATAATAAGAAGTTACATACAGTTAGAGATTGCCCAAGATGCAATCCTTTATCTAGAATAGAAGCCTAACTCACAAGAAAGAATAAGGAGCCCTACAAAATGTTTCCCATCACCATGCGTTCCACCAGATCAAGCCACGCCATGACTACACTACAATGGTTATATCAGGATCATCTTGCCATTAACACACTTTCATACAACAGACTCATTTATCACATCAACCAATCCAGCCTCCTTACTAGTCCTTAACCTGAGAGCAATACATCATACTTTGATTCTTCACCTTTCTAGAGCAATGCGGTATCTTTTTAGTGTTAGATTCCAAGGTGATGAGGTAGGTGAAGGATTATCTCTAAACCACCTTCCATTGAAGACCTGTTCTGGACTTCCTTCTTTTCCAAGCAACATTCGTGGGTTAGAGGCTCTTTAACTGTTATTCTTCATATTTTGCAATAATATAATCTCATATTAAATATATCAAAATAAAAAATCATCATATTTAGGAAAGCACCAAAAACCTTCAATTTATTTATATACTTATATTGAATACAATGGAGACAATAAATAACTTTAAGTGTGGGAAAGGATTCATGATTCTTAATGATTTCTTTAAGCTTTTTATAATCATGGTTATACAATATTATGAACTGATATCTTGAATTAATTGAAATATGCCCATCAATATTGTATTTCATTATCGAATATTAATTTGAATTAATATGCAAAATGATGTAGGTTAGAATAAATTGTTTTTATAAGTCATATTTTTATTACTCATTGAGATAGTCAAATTAAATAGAAATTGCATACTGTTTACATAATAGAAATTGCATACTATTTACATATAAACCTATCTTTTTTTATGAGATTTTGAGCTAAAAGCAAAATTTTCAAAATTTATAACTTGAGTTATTTCTTTCATATGTTGTTGAGCAAGTTTTAAACATAATAAAACTCCCAATACCCGCAAGTATATAGATCATAACTTGTACTATCGAAAAGTATCGATCTCATGAGGAACTTGCTAAAACTAGTTAAACTTAACTCTATCTAAGGTAATAAAATATAAGTGAGTAAACTAGTGACAAAGAATTAAAATAATTAAATAAAAGCAATCAAATAACAAATATGTAATGAGCTTCTAAAATTAATTAAGGATGATCAAGTAAGAATGCATAGGATTTCTTCTTTCATTATTTTACTTCCTTGATGATTACTGACTTAATTATGTGTCGATCTTAGGTTTTTGAGGGATTTGATTACTCTCTGTCAAGAGCTAACCAATTAAATATAATTGATCAACCATAATTGAATATAAAGATTCCAGAATTGCAAACTCTCAATTCACAAATCTTTTCCTAGCTTTTCCAATTAGATTTAAGGTTATCTATTGAATAATTAAGTTCTCACACATGATCTCTCTTCGAATGATAGTTGATTTGTTAATTATTTGACATATTAGTTCACCAACTCTCCTCCTGCAAATTAATTAGATTACTTCTAAGTCACTCCCTCAATTTACTGTCAAATCATGAACATGCACCATTAACATAACACATAAATTGTAGTGAATCAATAAAGATTAAAATCACAAAACAACTTAAGAACAAAACCTAATATGGAATTTAGAACATCATAGATGTAATATACATCTGGAAATTCAATTTGCAGATTAAGTATGAGGAAAATAACAAAAAGGGAAAGAAAGAAAAACTTTGTTCAAAGCTTGATATAGAAAACTGGAAATTTGGATGTCTCCTTTGATCTTACTTGTTTGATCCACTTTTATAAGATGAAAACTAAGTTTTTTTAATGCCTTTCAGGTGCTTAAATGGTAGTTTAGGTTTCTAGGATTGTTTGTAGGGTTTTCCCACTTAATTTGTTCCAAAAATAACCCCAAATTGTCAAAAGAAAGAAGAAAATCGCGTGCTGAAAAAGCTTAAATTCATTGGAATTATTGCCAAACACTTAGAATACATATAAACACTCACATTAACACAATTTTAAGCATATACATACAATAATCATATAATAAAAACCTAAAACACACTTAAATTTTGGAAAATCAAGTTAGAGTTTGATATTGATTGTAGCGGAATAATTACAAAACTTTTTCAATTGAATGCCCAATTTAATTCTATAAAATGATTAAAACCTAAATCATAATAAAGCATAAATCTAAATTCATACCTTATTCTAAAGCTTGATCATGTTCTTTTCATATCCCTCGAACTGTTTCCTAAATCAATCTGCCTTAATCATTGTAGCCACACAAGTGTTTAACCTTTAACGGTATCCATAGAATAGGTTGAAAGAAAACTATCTCTTATAGAGAAGGTTAACCAAAAATTGTTAACTCTATAAAGCTTAAGCTTATTTATAATAAGTTTAGGACATATTACTAGTTTAATTGAAATTAAATTTTATTTCCAATTAAACTTTAATTAGAATTACAAATAATTCTAATTAAATATGAATTATGCCCAAAGAAGTTCCAATATCTCATATTGATCCTTATTTATTAAATATCTCATATTTAATCACAAAGTTTCTCAAACTTTACAATCAAGTCCGATTTGGTTAAAATGTATTTACTCTCTTCATCCTAATGGGTCTCAAATATGTTGGCAATGATTATAAATTATAATTATAATTTATAATCATTGCCAACATATTTGAGACCCATTAGGATGAAGAGAGTAAAGACATATTATAATTTATAACTAGAATTAGATAAATTAAAACTCCCTTTAGTTTATCTTTAATTCCCCAATTAAACAATTTATAATTTTAGATCAAGATTGGCATCTAGCAACGCATCATGACCACCCAAATATTTAAGAATGTCAAAGTTATTTTGATTAACCTTTCTATACATGATTTTTCCATATAATTCAATCCTTTCATCATACAATGTTTCGATTAGATATAAAACATGGACTTAATGTACTTTATTTTCAATCCAATCATATTAGTTCTTTGCCATTAGCTATTGATTCATTTAATAATATTTGTAAACTATTTTCAAAACATAATTTTACCTTGGCCAAGGATTTCACGAATCAATAATAATCGAGAACAATAGAACATTCTCCTTACTTTAGGGTGATGAATCTTATCTTGATCTCAATACTACCTCCATATGGTTCATACTACATTTAATGACTACCAATGATCAGGTTATGATTAAATAGGTCATAAGTAGTACCAAAAATAGCAATTCCTATCCAAGATAACTTTTGGGACCTCAAGTGAAAGGATCACTTATACAATCATCACAATGAGAATTCCATAAACATATAAGTAATGTTCCAAATGGGTTTTTCATATCAGGTCTATTCAATGAACTTGTTTTCTAACAATCACAAATATTTGTTTAAGTATCTCGATACTTTAGCCTATGTCGTTGGTTGCTTCCTTCATAAGGAAAACATAACCTGTGCCAGTCTTTTCGCGTTCTCTTAATGTCCAATCTTAATTGAACAAAGACTAAAAACAATTTAGGGATAATGCATAAATGCAATATAAATGTTATAATTATAATCTCATTATAGTTTCATTTTCAATGTGCAATTATCCTATAGACTTTATCATAGACATATAAACATATACAAGATAAAGAATGCCGTTAAATAATTGTCACTAAACTATAACCAAACCAATTGGCTTATTTCTTTTTAATCAATCATCCTCATGAAAGGTTACTAATGATGCTATCATTCAATTGACTTATAATTATAAATGTATATAACAAACTTCCTAAAGTGAACAAAATTAATGTCGTATGCTAATTAACATGCATATTTAACCAAAGGTACTTAAAACATAAAATTCATAAGTCAATATGCTTTTACAAATTAAATGACCATATTCAAAGCTAAACTAATTCCACCAAATTATTGCCATTGACACATATGTAACATCTATTCACACAATGTTAACCTAATCAAAATTAAGATAATATGATATGTAAAATTCAAACACTTGGCATGTCAATGCACAATCCTCCCCACACTTAGAAAACATATTGTCTTCAATGTGAGAAAAAAACGACACATAAATGAAACTAGCAAGAAAAGAATTAACAGAAGGAAAAGGGTAAGAGCACAAAAACCATTACGAAGATCGAGATGGTGATGGTGTGAGCCACAAAATTTGGAGACCTTCTATGACATAAAATTCTACCACTTCACTCCCTCCAAAAAAAATATAAAAATGAAAGTAAAAAAGTGCCAATAAATTAAACCAAAAATAAAATTAAACATAAAATAATAAAATAACAAAATTCTAACTCTTAGATTGCCTCCTAAATAGCTCTTAGTTAATGTTATTAGTTTGACGTGCTCTTCCTTCTATGCTTAAATTGCTTCCACCCATGTTGCCTAATTTAAGTTTAGTAGCCTATAAATAAGCTACATTGTTAGGACCCCACCCTTGCGAGTACCGTGTCCGACGTCCTAAGTGACATCTAAACGCACATCTCACAAAGGTGGCGAGTCCACACCAGGACAATCCTCAAAGTGGAATTTCATCTTGACCTCTTCAAAATATTTTGTCCCATGACTAGTACTTATAGCGTAAGTCTCTTATTACTTTTTGATCCTTGATAACCACTTCTTGTTGAAAACTATTATTTAGTTGAGTTCTGTAACTAACTCCAACTAAGTAACTGTTCAACGTACTGGCTTAACTTCTTCTTTGTATCGTCGGTGTTATGACTATCGTCTGTGTTTGGTCTATCGTCTGGGTTTGGCTATCGTCTGTCTTTCCTTGCGTCTGTCTTTCCTTGCGTCTGCCTTTCCTTACGTCTGCCTTTCCTTGCATCTGCCTTTCTTTGCATCTGTGTTTCCTTGCGTCTATCTTCTGACATCATCACAGACGATTCCTTTCGTCTGTGTTTTCCTTGTATCTATGTTTCCTTGCGTCTATGTTCTGACGTCATCACAGACGATTCGTTGCGTTTGTGTTTTCCCTTACATCTATGTTTCCTTGCATCTATGTTCTGACATCATCACAGATGATTCCTTGCATCTGTGTTTTTCCTTGCATCTATGTTTCCTTGCGTCTATGTTCTGACGCCATCACAGACGATTCCTTGCGTCTATGTTCTGACTTCATCACAGACGATTCCTTGCGTCTGTGTTTTCCCTTACGTCTATGTTTCCTTGCGTCTATGTTCTGACATCATCACAGACGATTCCTTGCATCTGTGTTTTCCCTTACAACCTACCTTACTTAATACAAACATAAATCTTTCCAACCACTTTCATTCATTTTGTTCCATGAATAAAATACACGAATCATAAACACCAACTACTTCTCACAGCCTCAAACTCATTTGACCATCAAATGCAATGTGAAAACTTAATAGTGGTCATAATAAATAAACCCAAAATACATTCCATTCATAATAATAGGCAGAAGTCTTTACAAAGCTTTAATGACATTTCAAGCCACAATACATCAATTGAGTTTGAGAACCAAAATACAAAAAACACTTAAAATGTGGCTAAAGCCTTGAATTCCCAAAATTTTAACTTAAAAATACATAAGAAAAATACGCAAACTAGAGTGATGCCTTGACTCTTAACTTACTAAATTTCTTTCTCATCACCTAAATGGGAGGAGGAGAATGGGGGTGAGCTTAAAGCTCGTTGGTAACAATTTTATAATTGAGATACAAGTAAAACCATTTTCAAAACTCTTTGCCATTATACACTTGAAAACTATAATAATTTCTCATAGAAAAACGACAAACACTTAATTCTCAAAATCCTCACTCAATCAAACAGTTCATGAGCACTTATAAATCATGCATGCATCAAACTTACTAACATTTCAAAACACATAAGCACATCAGAATGGTTTGGGTAAGTCCAATTCATGACGCACTACACATTTCCATATAATGGTCCTGTGTAGTCGTAAACTTGAGGGAGTCCATAAAGGCGCTTCGTGCCACTAGCAGACAGGTGGGTGAAGCCTATACTTGGGTCAATGTGCACATGACTGTTCTTAAGGGACTACCACAAACCTACATAACATGTAATTCATGCATCAAAAATAGTTTGCCCTAAATGGCATCTTGTTGGAAACTTGTTTTTCATGCACATGAAATATTTCAAGAAACATTTCTGAAAACTTGATTTCATAATCTTGCATCTTTTCAAAAAGAATCATTTTCATAAATCATCAACACAAATCATGTAGCAACATGTAACAATCTCACATCCAACCAAGAGAAAATAAATGCAACATCCAAGATGCAATTGAAACCATTTAACTTTCTTGGTTTAAAGAAAAACAATGTGTGACTTATTTACTCTATTATAAAAATGTACCCACATTAGTTTCCTTTCTTGAAAAGTTGTTTAAATGTGCCTCTCCTCTTTCTCCTCTTACCTCTCTTGACTTTCTTCAACATTTACAAAAATCCCAAATCAATAGACATTTGAATTGGAAAACCCAAAGAACTAAAGCATGAAATTGACCCTAGAATTCCTAAACCCATACATTTCTTAAGCTTTATGAACCCAAAAACCTTTCAAAACTCCAAAAGATTAAAATCAACTTACCTTAAATCCTTACCAAATAATGAGATTCTGGGCTCTAAAGAAAACTCTTCCCTTCCTCTTTCTTTTTCCCTTATTGAGTAAGCTCAAACTCTCTCTTTAAGACTAAGAAAAATTGTGACCTAGTTCAAAGCTCTATTCTTTTTAACTTCACCGAAACCTCTCTTCTTCTTTCTCTCTCTTTTACTTTTTGATTTTCTCTCCCTCGTTCACGTTTTTGGTCTTTTTATTTACAAGAAAATCTTTTCCTTTTCCCATTCTACCCTTAATGGGTGAGAGAAGTCCACCTTACCCCTCCTTTAATGCCTTTGTGCTTCTAACCTTAAGTACTCCACCCAAAATACCCTTATACATTCTTAATTCTTCAATTTAACTTACACCATACCATACTCTAACTTAATCTTTATTCTCCCATTTAATGCTTCAAATTTCCATCAATCCATGAAATAAATCCTCCTAAACTTGACATAATAATTATGCTCCAATTAAAATGATTTACCTAACAAGACCACAACATATATTCACATCATGCTTACTAAAATAATTAAAAAAATTCGGGGCCTAACATACATATTGTAAGACAATAAGGATATAATTAATCAAATTAAGAAAACTTGGTAAGTTCAGTAATTTCCTTGGTAACAAACCGTCAACAAAATAGGGAATGATGAAACTCCCTAAATCTTCGGTTGAATCCAAAAGTTTGTCCTCTAAGAAAGTGAATTGCTCCAGTTCTTCTTCAATCACCCTTATCCCCTCTTTTTCTTATACTTATTGAATAGACACTTCCTTATATGCTTTAATCATTATATCCTTCATCATCTGTTCTTTCTTCTCTCGCTCCTTTAAAGATTCGACAAAATCAATTCTCATCAATGAGTTGCCCTCCTTTGGATTCTTTAATAACTTATTCATATTATATTTTACTTGTTCATAACCAATTTAAAAGATGTAGTTATCTTCATAGGTGTCTAGTAAAGCTCTTTTAATGGTCAAAAATGGAATGTCAAGAATTAGTAGACAATTTTGATCCTCTTTAAAGTTTAACACTAAGAAATCAACAAGAATGATAAACTTGTACACTTTTACAAGTACATCCTTTACCATGCCAAACAGTTTCTTTATCGATTGATTCGCCAGCTAAATAAGCACAGAGGTTGGATTCACATCACATAGCCCCAATTTCTTTAAAATATAAAAAGGCATAATATTAATATCTATACCTAAGTCACATAAACATTTTTTAATCTTTAAATTACCAATTACATAGGAAATCATAAAACTACTTAGATCTTTCAACTATAAGGGCTTATAGTTAGTAAGTAAGGAGCTATAACTTTCTGTCATGGCTACCATTTGATTGTCATCCTAAGTTCGCTTGCTTAATAATATAACCTTGAAAAAATTCGCATCATGGGTGTCCTCTTTAAAGCTTCATAAAGGGCAAGATAATTTACAATTTCTTTAGCTTTTTTTTTATATAAATGTTGCAAATTGTGTATCCAATCATTCTTTCAAAGTCTTTATGGAAAAGGCATTTTTGGTGGGTAAGGCAGAGGAGGAGTATAAAGAGGGATTTTGTTCTTTTCTTCATCCGTTTTCTTCTTCTCTTAGTCCTTTACAAGGTGGGGTTCCTATGCTTTTGTTGGTTTTTTATTCTTATTCTCGCTCCTAAGTGTGATGGCCTTAAATTACTCTCTTAGATTTACTTCAATACCGCTCAAAAAGCTTTCCACATTTCTCATATAGAATTCATTAACACACTGGCCCAGGTGAACTTCCAGATTGTGAATAGAAGAGGCGTGGTTCTTAGCTACTTCTTCGAACTTCCTTTTTAGCCTCTTCTGGGTCTAATCCATGTTTATGATCTTGTCCATAATCTTTACCAATTTTGAGTCCTATAAACTGGACTCATCTCACTGAAATCCTGATAGGCCTTGAATTCCCATTTGAGTCATCACATTATTAAACCAAAAAGAAATCTAGGTGGTTATGCCACCCTAGATTATATGTTAAAATAAGGATAATTACTTCCCACACTAAATTATGCTTCATTAAGGTTGAATTTCTCCATGTTGCTGTTTTCCATTAGGAAGCAATTAGTTGTGATATGGCTCTATAGTCAATATAGCTTGTTTCTATGCCGAATTGCTTTAAATGGAGAGAAAGAGATGGCTGTTTGGTTGTTTAATTGCTTAGCATGGTTGTCAATTTTTTCTTGCAATGTTGTCATTGAATCTATTGCAATCATTCCTTCTAGATCCGGGAAGTTTAACAACTATCTACTTCATTTTTATGTCTAAAGATAACGATTATTTGTCATCTCTTCAAACAAATTGTGTGTTGCTTGTAATGATGGTCGTATAATTCCGTGATGATAACCATTGAACCTTGGCCTTATGAAGTACATATGGCACTTAGATTCAACAATTTGTTTTAGCCTATTTCTTTGATAAATACCTTACCCATAAATTATCCCTTAGGAATAACCAAATTAAGCCTTGGTCTTTGTATTACTTATAATCTAAATTATTAACTTTTGCACTATTTTTCTTTGAAGACTTTTTGTTGTTTTGAACCTAAAGGTATTTACATTAGTTGCTTGTTTGCGACTTGAACTTCTTAACTAATCCATTATTTATTTAATTGTGGCACTGAATGCTTGAATTGTTTTAAATAAAAAATAAAAAGCATAGGAAAGAAGAAGAAAAGTATATGATACCAACAAAGTTGCAATAAAAGGACCTATGAATTTGTAAACTAATTTCTTTCAGTAAATTTACTTTAATTCATCCTTTTTATTATCCCAATCATAACATACCTAGGCCCCTACAACATGTATGAAGACCTTTTGCTTTTTGTTTCTAGTTTAGACATAAGTGATGGAGATGTGATAATGCTGCAAGCATGTGGTAAGAGTTTTAGTATACATTGATTGAGAATTTTGATACATTTCATCCTAAACACTTTGAATGAAATTTTGGTGAGGGTGTAAAGGTTTACGTGTTTTATTTCATTGCGATTAGTATTAATATGGACTTAGGAAGTTAATTTTAGGATATTTTGATTTTAATTGTACATTAATTTGATTCAATATGACATGATGATTTATAGCATGAATGGACAAATCAAGATTAATGATGGATAGGTGTTGCAAAATTTATAATTTTGATTATAGTTTGCTTGAGGATAAACAAAACCTTAAGTCTGAGGATGTTTGATAGATGCATAATTATCCATATTTATACCTTATATTTGATTTATTTTTGCTTGATATTTTATACTTTTATTGTATATTTGGTGCTTAATTTTCTCCAAGTGCATTTATATGTTATTATTACCTTCACGGACCAAAAGGAAAAGAATTCAAATCAAAAAGTGGCGTAAAAAAATATATGAAGCAGATAAGCTATACATGGTCATGTCTATGGTTGTGTAAGTCTCTCAGGTCATACAAAATCATAAAATCTAGGGATTTTAGGTTATACATGATCTAGTACATGGCTATGTATCAGATTGTGTATCATTCAGAACCCTAAAAATTACTATAAAAATATGTGATTGGAGGCAAAAAGGGGGAGCAACCATACATAAACTATTCTAGATGTAGAGATCATTCAAAAAGCATGATATTGGTCTAAAGAAATGAAAAATGTGAAGACATCATTGACAGATCTAGTATAATACATCATCAAACATCTATCTTATAAGAACATACTATAGGACATAAAGGGAGATTTAGAATTATAAACTCTTTGTTTTCTATTGTTTTTTTAAATTTATATTTGATTTTGTTTTCTATTATATGTAACTAAACATCTTGTTACTGTCTAAGTGTGATGAACTCTATTTGAGATATAATATGTTTTGACTATTTTATTTAATGTATGTCTTTTGATTTGATCAATTGTGATTCAATTATGTGTTTAATATATCTTCTAATAAATTCAAAATATTAGTACATAATATGATTTCATAATATAGGGATTGAGAAATTGTGTGTATGAATAGATCTATCATAATTGAAAGGAGTTGATTGCCAACCTAGAGATAGATCAACATAAATTGTTAGGCTCCGTTTCTGGAGTCTAACTCATGAGTCAAACATGAGCGCATCACTTTGTAGGATTCTTTTAATGGAACTCACTAGCTAACATAGGTTCATCTTCACTTTTATAACATCCCAAAATTTCATATTTAGACATTTGATATACAACAATTCATACTTATGTTTATATCCCCAATCATCACCCTAACATTTCACTCATTTTTATCCCTTATTTTTATATCAAACTAAGTACATTTCAAGCTCCATTGAAGCCTAAATGTATCAAAAAAAAAGCATTGATAAGCCCACAATTTATGTATGTACATAATTTGGGACAATTAGCATAACTTTCACTATGGACGTTAGGTTAAGGTCATTCAAGCATGATTTCGAAGAGGACTTTGAGTTCTAGAATTTCCATGGCGTCTTTGAAGAGAGATTTTGCCATCTAGAGGGCCAAAATTGCATATTTATAAAACTATCCCGAGAATGTCAGCTTAGCAAACATTTGTCACTTAAAACAGACATGAACTGAGCTAAGACACTAAAATTTTCAAGAAGGTCTGCCCATTGGACTTCAACTCTGCCTAACGGCATTTACAAGTCAAATTCTAGATTTCTAACCCCTATAAGTTACCTACGACCCATCTTACGCATATCTATCATTTCTAACTTATTTTCCTCATCATTTTCTCTTCATTATAACTTCCATTTCAATTAAATATCATTTACAACTAAATCATAATCTATGTTTGGTCATCAACCCAAAAACATAACATTAAAACATATACACATGTATCATAAATTTATGCACATGTTCAACTCCCTTTATTACCTTCATTTCATCTCTAACTCATCTCACTAGTTTTTCCCATTTCAAGACACCATAGTACTCTTATTCTAATAGATCCAATTAGAAAAAGCTATAAAATGTCTTGCATGCACTCTATACCACACCACTAACTTGTAAAAATCCTATCTTTCCAATCGAATCTCCAATAATCACGTACTTTATATCCTTGGAAAGCTAAGAGGATAAACTACAACTTCTAAAAAGACAACCTTGTCTAAATTAGCCTAGACTAATATAGTTTTTCTCTTGAAGACAGAACAAAAAATTTACCCCTATGAATGCTTGAAAATGCAACGTGAAAACTTGGAAAGTCATGAATAAAACATACATATATTTCATTAACATCAAAAGAAAAGAGTTTTAAAAAGCTTTAATGGCATTTCAAGACCCAAATACATTACTGATCTTATAATCCAAAATACAAATATACATGAACAAGTGTTACTTGAAATGCGACGAAAACCTTGAGTTTTTCCTACACTAACTTAAATATAAAATATGAAATCTTGGAGTGATGCCTTGACTCTCTATCACTTGATCTCTTGCTCTTCACCTGAAGGTGGGAGTGAAGAGGGGGTGAGCTAAAAAGCTTGTGGGTAACAAGTTTATAGTGGAGAAACAAGCAAAACCATTGAAAACATTCATTGTCGTAATAAAATGCATTTTAACCATTAAAAACACATATTTCTTAAATTCTCGAGCTTATCAAACACTTTATAGACCACATAAGCAATGTATTTTTCAAATTCTCAAACTTGTCCATAAATCATAAACAACATAAGAACATAATGGATTGGGTAGTCCATGAACATGAGTGAGTTCTTACGAATCTCCAGTAATAACATAATGGACCACTTTAGGTAGAACATAAATATAAGGAAGTCTGTGAAGGAGCTCCATGCCACTAGATGGTAGGCAGGAGAAGCCTTTAAAATCGTCAACGTGCATATGATATAATAAAATGGACCCCTCAAACCCTGACAATTATGAATTTCATAGTTGTAACATCTTGCACATTTCGAAATCATGATTTCCATAAGCATGATATGTTTCAAATATAATTTTCATCATCATTTCATACATCATCATCAAGATTCATGTACAAAACATATAGTAAATACTTCAATCATTCAAGAAGCAATAAATGCAACATTTATAAAGCAATTGAAATCATTTAAATCTTTTGATTCGTAAAAATACTCATGGCATATTAACTCAACTATAAACATGTAACGCACCTGAATTCCTTACTTAAAAACTTGCTTAAAAATGTCTTTCCTCTTGCTCCTCTTGCCTCACTTGATTCCCTTCGATGTTTGAAAAAATCTAATTCAAAAGTAATCCAAATTGAGAACCCAACAAGTATATTGACTAAAAATTGATTTTAGAATACTTAAATCCACGTATTTCCTAAGCTTCATGAACCAAAACCCTTCAAAAAAAATGAATAATAATGTGCTTAACTTAAATCTTCACCAAAAAAAGAGATGGTTTGCTTAAATGGAAGCTCTTCTCTTCATCTTTCTTTTTCTCTTACTGAACACCCTCAAAAACACTCTTCCAAGTTAAGAAAAGATGAAACCCTAACTTGCTTCTTTCCTTTTTCTCTCTGATGGCTGAAACTCTCACCTTTTTTTCTTCTCTTTTTCTCTTTTTTCACTTCACTCTCTCTTCATTCATGTTTTTGTTCCTTCTAATGTACAAGACACTCTTTTCCTCTTCCAATTCTACCTTTAATGAGTGCTAAAAGTCCATCTTACCCTTCCTTCAATGCTTTATGCCTTTTAATCTTAAGTGACATGCCACAATTGCCCTCAATACATTCTTAATGCATTAATTTCACTAACTAGTGAAATAAAATCCTACTAATATTAAATAAATGATTAAACTCCAATAATAATTCTATCATGACCATAAAATATCATACTTAATTCAACAACGAAAAATTCGTGGGTCAACATTTCTCCCTCTCTTAAAAGAATTTTGTCCTTAAAATTATTACTTAAGTCATTGACGAGATGTGGATACTCCTCCTTCATGGTCTTCAAGGGCTCCCACATGTCCTCTTCCTTTGAATGGTGATTCCACATGACTTTAGCCAGTTGAACTGTCTTGTTCATAAGGACCTTTTCTTTAGTATCTAGAATCTCTGCTAGAGTCTCCTCATCAGTAAGATCATCTCTCAACTGAACCTAAATGGTCTGAGTTATGTGGGAGGGATATGATCTATACCTTAACATGGAAACATGAAAGACATCATGGATTCGTGACAATTCTAGTGTCAGTGCCAATCTATAGGTCACTAGTCCAATCATTTCAACAATCTTGTAGGGACCAACGTATCTCGGGCTGAATTTGCCCTTCTTGCCAAACCTTATGACTCCTTTCTAAGGAGATGTATTAAGAAAGACTTTCTTATTAACTTCATACTCCATTTTCTTTCGATGTATATCAGTATAGCTCTTCATTCTATCTTGAGCTACTTCGAGCCTTTGCTTAATTAGATTGAACTTGTCAACAATCATCTGGAGTAATTCTAGTTCAATTAATTTCCTTTCTCCTTCTTCATCGAAGCATATAGGAGTTCTACATCTTCTTCCTTACTGTGCTTCTTAAGGAGCCATCTAAATGCTCGAGTGGTACGAATTGTTGTAAGCAAATTTGACAAATGGCAAGTGTTCATCCTAAGCATCTTTGAAATCCATCACACATGCCCTAAGCATTCCTTTAAGGGTTCAAATGGTCCTCACAGATTGACCATCTGTTTAAGGATGGAAAGTAGTGCTAAAATTTAACTTGGTCCCTAGAGTTTCTTATATGCTCCTTAAAATCTCAAAGTAAATTGAGGATCTCTGTCAGAAACTATTGAGTCTGGAATCCCATGTAATCTCATTATCTCATCAATGTACTTCTTTGCTAGCACATGCAGAGAATCGGTCTGTTTAATTGCTAGAAAATGGGTTGACTTTATGAAATGGTCAACAATGACCTATATGGCATTGTGCTTCCTACTGGTCTTGGGCAAACCCATAAAAAACTCCATGGTTATCTTTTGCCACTTCCACTCAGGAATGGACAATGGCCTTTACTTGCTTGAAGGTGCTTGGTGTTCAGCCTTGACTTGCTGACACACTAGACACTTGTTTGCATATTCTGCCATATCCTTCTTCATAACTTTTTACCAAAAATGCTCTTTTAAATCTCTATACATCCTGGTGCTACCTAGTGCATGACATAAGGCGCAATGTGTGCCTCGTTTAGTATCCCATCTTCTAACTCCTTGACATTAAGAATATAAAGTCTATTTTCTACAACCATAAGTCCATCATCTCTCATTTCCACTTCAGATTACTTGTAATTCTTATTCTCTTCTCGGAGCTTGTTCAAATCTGCATCTTGTTTTTGTAACTCCTTAACTTTCTCCCTGATTATTGGTCTCACTCTAAAATTAGCAATAATGCAATCAAGTTCCTCATGTTTACAGCTTATTCTAAACTTAGCCATCTCTTTAAACAATGGTAGATAAATTGTCTGAAAATGGACCATATAGGATTTCTTACTCAAGGCTTCGGCCACTATATTTGCCTTGCCTGGATGGTATTTAGTCAATAAGTCATAATCCTTAAGCAAATTTGACCACCTTCTTTGTCTCAAATTCAACTCTTTCTAGCTTAATTAGTTTTTAAGACTTTTAGGATCTGTAAAAATCCTCGTCTAAACTCCATACAACTAATGTCTCCAAATTTTCAAGGAAAAAATTATTGCTGCTAATTTTAGATCATAGGTCGAGTAATTCAATTCATAAGGCTTTAGTTACCGCAAGGCATAAGGTATTAGCCTGTCTCCTTGCATCAACACACAATCCAAACCCTTTCTTGAAGCATCACTATAAACTATATAGCCCTCATCTCCTATGGGCAAGGTCAAAATTGAAGCACTTGTTGACCTCTGCTTAAGCTCCTCAAAGCTTTTCAGGCATTCATCACTCCAGATAAACTTCTAATTTTTCCTTAATAGCTTGGTCATTAGAGCAGCTATCATAGAGAATCCTTCCACAAACCTTCTATAATATCCTTCTAGACCCAGAAAGCTTCTCATTTTTGCCACTGTCTCTGGTGCATGCCATTTCACCATTGTTTCAATTTTCCTTGGAACAATATGTACCCCATCCTTCAAAATTACGTGTCCAAGGAATACCACCTTATGAAGTCAAAATTCACACTTACTGAATTTGGTATAAAGCTCTTTCTGCCTTAGTGTTTGTAATACTATCCTGAGATGTTCCTTATGTCCTTCTTAGCTCTTGAAATAAACTTGAATGTCATCTATAAATACTATGACTAATTGGTCCAGATATTTCTTAAAGACCCTATTTATGAGATCTATGAATACAGCTGGAGCGTTGGTCAATCTAAATGGCCTGACTAGGAACTCATAATGCCCATAATGTGTCCTAAAGGTTGCCTTGTGTACATCAGATTCCCTGATTCTGAGCTGATGATAGCCTAACCTGAGATCAATTTTGAAGATGACCTTTGCTCCTTGTAGCTGGTCAAACAGATCATTGATTCGTGGTGGAGGATACTTGTTCTTATTGGCCACCTTATTGAGCCTGTGGTAGTCAATCCACATGCGTCATGTTGGGTCCCGAAAATTTTTTATTTATTTATTTATTCGAATTAATTATTTTTATTTTATTATTATTTTGTTATTATTATTTTGCCTTAATTGATTTAATTATGTGTTTAGATAGACATTTTTATGTTGGGCTTGGAAATATGAAGT
>JAOSBN010004691.1:1404-50474 GCA_027563595.1 Erythroxylum suave | reverse complement strand
AACATCTGTAATAAACAGCTAATACAATCCGCTGGTCAAATCAGCTAATATAATCAGCTATTAACTAACAGCTGATAGAATCAGCTAACAGCTAATGCAATCAGCTAATTGCCAAACAGGGCCTTCATGGAGCTTCGACTTTCACAAGGCTTGATCTTGCTAATGGATTCCACCAAATCCGAGTAAGAGAAGGGGACTAAAGGAAGACGACTTTCAAAACAAATGAAGGACTCTATGAATGGTTATTCATGCCGATAGGACTTTCCAATTCACCTTCAACTTTCATGAAGCTTATGAATGAGATACTTAAATCGTTTCTTAACAAATTTGTGGTAGTTTACTTTGATGACATCCTAGTTTATAACAATAGTTTACCTGAGCATTGCATGCAGTTGAGACTTGTTTTTAAGGTTTTGGACCGTGAATCATTGTATGCTAATGTGGAGAAGCATTATTTTTGTGATAGCATAATTAGTTTTTTGGGATATGTTACATCTACAGAGGGAATTAGGATAGACCCGACCAAGATAAAAGCAATTATAGAATGGCTAATTCCTAGTAATTTGTTTTAAGTAAGAAGTTTTCATAGGCTTTGTTCTTTTTATAGGCAGTTCATTAGGAACTTTAGTACTATAACTTCCCTATAACGGATTGAATGAAAAAAGGTATGTTTAAGTGGACTCCACAAGCCATAATTGCCTTTAATACTTTGAAAAATTCCATGACCAAAGTATCAGTTGTAGCCTTGCCTAATTTTTTCTTTCCTTTTGAATTAGAGTTTGATGCAAGTGGGGTAGGAATATTGGCTGTTTTGAGTTAAAAGACCCATTGCTTTCTTTAGTGAAAAACTGAATGAAACTAGAAAAAAATATTCTGTTTATGATTTGGAGTTTTATGCTTTAGTTCGTGCACTTAAACATTGGAGTGCATATTTGTTGACAAATTCCTTTATCTTATACACTGATAATCAAGATTTGAAATATATTCAAAGTCAATCCAATTTAAGTAGAAGACATGCATCATGGGTGGAATATTTACAATCTTTCAATTTCGTAATGAAGTATAGGAATGGTCCAAGTAATGTGGTGGCCAATACATTGTCTTGGAGATATAATGTTCTTAGTACTATGCATGCTCATGTAATAGGATTTGAGAACATAGGAATTTATATGAGGGAGATAATGAATTCAGTGAGATTTGGGAAAGGGCTAGGAAAGATGGTGCATTTAAGGATTTTGTTATTCATGATGGTTACCTTTTCAAACTTGATGCTTGTTGCATTTCAAAATGTTCATTGAGAGAAGCAATTTTGAAAGAAGTCCATGGTGGAGGCCTTACCGGTCACTTTGGAAGAGACAAGACTTATGAATCGACTAGTGGAAATTTTTATTGGCCTAAGATGTGGAAAGATGTAGCAAAGCTTGTGGAGGGATGCAACACATGTCAACAAGCCAAAATGACCAAGATGACTCACGACACATACAACAAGCCCACATTGAAAAGAAGAATGAGGCTTACAAGAAGCAAGCAAAAATAAAGACCATTGTGGAATTCAAAGAGGGTGATCTTGTTTGGGTGCACTTAAGGAAAGAAAGGTTTCCTATAAAAAGGGAGAACAAGCTCATGCCAAGGGCAGAGGGTCCATTTAAAATTCTCAAAAAAGTGAATCAAAATTCATACAAGGTAGAATTGCCAAACAATTACAACATTTCAAATACTTTCAATGTTTAACCAAGTGTGTGGAAGACACAATGCAATCTGACCTAGCCCAAGTCCAAGCCCAAGAAGAAGCCTTTGAAGGAGAGGAGAATGATGGAGGTCCATCAAGTCAAGCATTAGAAGATGTTACTAATATGGGCCTTAATCCAATAAGTAGTGATGAAGAAGGCATGGTTGAAGAAGAACTTAAAGAGGAATCCAACCTTATTTTGAAGTTGCAAATCTTGTCGAAACCCTTTGGAGTAGTTTGCCAGGCCTTGATTTGTAAAGCCCAAAAACAACCATTTGAAGGAGGTACTTCCACCAACAAGGGAAGTCTTTGCTGTACACTTTGACATGATTTTGCAACCCAAAAGGCATCTTAAGCTAGGTCAAAGTGATAACAAGAATAAGAGCCTTTAGTTAGTCATTTACTTTCCTTTTATGCATTGATCTATTTTCCTTTAAGAGACCTTTTATTTCCAGCCTTTATGATAGTAGTTATGGAGGTTTTATTTCCTTATTTATGATGTTTAATGTTAGTATTATGGGCTGATGAGAAACCGAATTTGTGGTTATCTATCAAGGCCCTTAGTTTGCTTTACATTTCCTTATATATGCATTTGTAATCTCTCTAAGACACACAATTTATAAATTAAAAATTAAGAGAGAATTTGATTTTGGAATTTATTATCTTTCCTTGGGTTTTGTTAGATTCCAAAAACTAATGGGGTTTTGTTTGTTTCCCAAAACAATTATCCTTTTCATCCATTTTGTTATTCAATCCCGTTGCCACACCTTTCTAGATACAGTTGATCTAAATCAACCATAACTTTTAAACCATTGATGTAATTGAAAAATTCCTTCATCAAAGTTGTAGCCCATATCCTGCTCTACAATATTGCCTCAAGAATCATCTCCAAATTTCGAGTCGTTTGTACGGAATTTGCCTTACAATCTACCTATTTGTTTGTATCCGAAAAATTCCAGATTTTACAAAACTTCAATCATCACCACTAATCACCATAGCCACCATTTCCAGCCACTTTAGACCACCACACTCCATCAGTAGGTCTAAGTCCAAAAACAAAAATAAAAATTACAATTATTGCAAAAAAAGGGGCATATAAGGCTGATTGTTATAAACTGAAAAATAAGGAGAAAAATGAGAAGAATAACATCAACACCATCGAGGCTAGTGTAATAGCAGATGAGAATAAGGGAATTATCTTTGTAACCACAAAAGATAAAGTCAGGTTTAATAAGGAGTTGACTTTAGATTCGGGTTGTTCTTACCAAATGAGTCCCGACAAGGAGTGTTTTTCCACTTATGAGTCATTGGATGGTAAAATTATTTTGATGGGTAATAATGATGCTTGTAGAGTCCTTATAAAAGGTGCAGTCCAGATCAAAATGTACGATGGTATCATTAGAACACTCACTGATGTTAGACATGTTCCGAATTTGAAGGAAAATTTCATCTCTTTAGGCACTCTTGATTTTCAAGGGTGTAGGTTCTTAACTAAAGGTGAAGTTTTAAAAATTTCAAGAGGTGCTCTTGTATTGATGAAAGCTTGCAACTCTGGTAGTTTGTATATTTTGCAGGAATTTACTATAACAGGTGTTGTGGTAATCTCGACATTCCCAGATGCCAACATTACCAAATTATGGCATATATGATTACCACACATAGGTGAGAAAAGTTTAACATTATTAAGTAAGAGGCTTACTTTTGTGATCAAAGTACTAGTAAGATGGACTTTTGTGAGCATTATATCTTTGGAAAATAGAAACGAGTCAGCTTAAGATTTCTAGCTGTCTACAAAACAAAAGGTACTTTGGATTATATTCATTCTGATCTTTAAGGGTCCTCTCGTGTTCCTTTTAAAGGTGGCGCTCGGTGTATGTTGAATTTTATTGATGATTATTCAAGAAATGTTTGGGTATATTTCTTGAAACATAAGAATGATATTTTCTTAACCTTTAAGTAGTGGAAAGTTTTGATTCAAAAGTAGACAGGGAAATATATCAAGAGACTGCGGATAGATAATGGTTTGGAATTTTATGAAGGTGAATTCAATGAATTATGTAAAAATGAAGGAATTGCTCGGCATCACACTGTCAGAATGACTCCGCAACAAAATGGAGTCATCGAGCATATGAACCAGACTCTTTTGGAAAGGGCTCGGTGTATGATCTCTAATGCAGGGTTGACACTTGATTTTTGGGTAGAAGACAATGCCATAACTTGCTACATCATCAACTGTTTTTGTGTGTGTGGTCCTTTCAATTTCAAGACTCTCGAGGAAGTTTGGTCAGGTACTCCTGTTGATTACTCTAATTTAAGAATATTTCAGTGTCCAACATATATGTTTGTAAATAAGGGAAAGTTAGAGCCCAGGGTTAAGAAATGTATTTTCCTTGGTTATGCTTCAGGGGTGAAAGGTTATCGATTATGGTGTCCTGATCCCAAGTTGCCTAAATTTGTAATTAGGAGAGATGTTACATTTGATGAGTCCTCTATATTGTGTCCTAGAAATGAGTCTTGTAATCCTTGTAATTTTGAAAAAGAAGATAGTACACAGAAGCAAGTGGAGTCAGAGATTGGAAGTTCAGATCCTTCACAGATTCCTTCTACACATCAGAAAAATCAAGTTGGTGAACCAGATCCTGATCATGTTGAAGATGAACCAGTAGAAGAAGAATATTCCATGGCTAGAGACAGACCAAGAAGGGACATTAGACCACCACAGAGGTATACAAATTTTGTTGCCTATGCTTTATTAATGGCACAGGAAATAGGAGGAGACGGTCAACCTTTCACATATATAGAGACAGTTTTAAGTGTTGATGTAGATAAGCGAGTGGTAGCTATGAATAAAGCAATGGAATCTCTGCATAAGAATGGTACTTGGGTTTTGGTAAAGCCGTCAAAGGGTAAGAAAATTGTTGGTTGCAAATGGGTCTTTAAAAGAAAAAAAACGTACTTTACGAGTTGAGAATGTAAGGTATAAGGCACCTTTGGTTACAAAGGGCTACAGTTAGGTAAAAGGTGTCGATTTTAATGATGTTTTCTCTCCAATGGTGAAACATAGCTCTATACCTGTAGTACTTGCATTGGTTGCCATATTTGATTTGGAATTAGAACAGCTTGTTGTCAAGATAGCATTCTTACATGGTGAATTAGATGAGTAGATTTATATGAAACAATATGAAGGTTTTGAAGTTGTAGGAAAGGAAGACCATGTTTTCTTATTAAAGAAATCCTTGTATATATTAAAGTAGTCTCCAAGACAGTGGTATAAAAGGTTTAATTTATGTTAGATCATGATTTCTCTAAGAGCATGTATGATAGTTGTGTTTACATTCGGAAGTTAGATGATGACTCATTCATCTATTTATTGTTACATGTGGATGATATAATCATTGCTGCCAAAAATGTCACAAATATTAACCATTTGAAAGCCTCATTGTATGGTGAATTTGAGATGAAAGATTTGGAAGCAACAAAGAAAATTCTTGGCATGGAGATAAGACATGATTGAAGAGTTGGTAAACTGTTTTTCACACAAGAGAGTTACCTCAATAAAGTTTTGGAAAGATTTGGCATAGGAAATGCCAAAGCAGTTAGTACTTCTCTTGTTAGCCATTTTAGACTATCTACTGCTCAATCACAACAGTCACAGGAAGAAGAAGATTATATGGCAATTGTTTCTTATTCTAGTGTAACATCCAATTATCCCATGTTAAGGGTTAGGACCCTAGAATACAGTGCAAGAGAGATTACTGAGAAGTTAGAAAGTGCATTTCATGCTTATGCATAATATGACACACACACATATGCGCACATCAAATTTTGCCCACAGTAAATTGATTGTACATGCATTCATTGACATTTTTCTAACTATAATTGATTTATAAATGTGAATTCTGTTATGAATTATGGCTCATATGTATTGAAAATTGAATTGATGTGTTCAGTATTGATTTATGATTTTGGTGAAATTTAGGAAATTATTAGAAAATTTGGGTATTTTGGATTAGGAAAAGTGCCAAGTGGTAGGATAAGTGATAAATGGAATTATAATTAAGCATCAATTGGTAGTGGAAAATTTTCTTAAATGACATTTGGATTTAATGAAATATGTCAGTGAAATTTGGAGACAATTTGGGGTAGAAATTGAAGTTGATTGGACTAGTTAATGAAAGAACCTAATTCAAACCAATAGAGGTTGGACATGTGGCAAATGACATATATCACTTGCCAAGCCATGTCTTATCTCCCACGACTCTTTGTTGAAAGACTGATTAGTTATTTGTATCTTGCTTTTTTTTTTTCTCTTCATAGCTTTCTTCTCTTTCTTATTTTCTTCATTTCCCAGACATGTACTCACCTCCATCAACATAAGCCTTGCTCTCACCCTTCCTTGCTACCATCATTTCATTGTCCCCCTCATTTCTGATAAGAAACCCAACCTTCCAACTTTGAGTCGTGATTTACGTGGGTTATGAAGAGAGCTAGGGTTTTTTGATGTTCTTGAAAAGTTTGAAGATTTTGAAGCTAAATCAAGTAAGTTATGCTTTAATCTTTAGTGTTAAATAAAACATTTATGATGTGTAATTTGAGATTTATGATCATAATCATGAAATTGATTTTTTGTGTTAACGTGGGTAGTAAAATAATAAAGAAATCATGTTTTAATTTTTAGTGAGCTGATGTTATGTATAAGTTATTTGGTGAGGAACAATTTTGAAGATAAAGTGTGAGTTTTTGAGTAAAGAGAAGGGGTGTATTTTTTGTGTATTGAATTGAGATGTATTGAAATGATAGTTAGTAATGAAATGAAAAGGTTAATGAAATAGAAAATGTGCAGGAAATTGATAATGAGAGAGTTTTATGAAAATGTCCTGTTTTTGTGGTTAAGGTTAATACCTTGTATGACTTGTTTTGATGAATGTTTAAATTGGTAAGTGAGGTAGAAATAAAGAGGTGTTGAACTAAAAATGATCAATGTTGACAATTAATGGTTGGATGTTTATGAATGACGCATAGTATGGAAGGAATTTAGATTTTATGAAGGTTGAGATTAAGTTTGAAATGGTAAGTTAAATAAGTAGAAGTTGAGAGTTTAATGCAATCCAATTTGGTATTTGAATTACTATATGATGGTGTTGTATTAGAGGTAGGGAATTCTAGAGATTTTGGTATGAATTGGTTTTTAAATGTATGTAGAATTCGGATGAAGGAGGGGAAAAAAATTTATAGGGTGCGATCACCCCTACAATCGTGACCTGACAGAAAAGTTTCTGTCACGATCATGACCTTTCCCTACGATTGTGGTTGGGATAGAAAAAGTTTTTATCACAATTTTGGCAGGAGCACCACGATCATAGCCTAGCTAGAAAAAGTTTCTGTCATGATCGTGGCCAGGGCGTCATGATCTTGGCCAACTCCAAAGTTTATGTCACAATCGTGACAGGGACCAAAAAGAGAGTTGTTTTTTGAATGAGTTATGAACTAGTCAATGCCAGAGGGTTTCCATATGACATATTTAGGCTTGAATAGGATCCTGAATGGACCTAATTGATGATGAATGGGGTGATTAGAGTGAGTAAAGAGCATTAGAGATTAAAGAATGATTAAAAAGTGGTCGTCAGAGTATTAGAGATTAAAGAATGACTAAAAAGTGATCGTCAATTGTTCTTTTGCTGAGCATTAAGATAACATACCTAGGAATTGTCATTGAACATGCATTATACCTAACGCATACATATGTGCATAAATGAGTACTTATGTGATGGT
The DNA here is from genome assembly GCA_027563595.1 of Erythroxylum suave. NCBI lineage: Eukaryota > Viridiplantae > Streptophyta > Magnoliopsida > Malpighiales > Erythroxylaceae > Erythroxylum > Erythroxylum suave. The sequence goes on along the minus strand of JAOSBN010004691.1, from coordinate 42,973 downwards.
GCAAAGTAGTAATGTGTAAATGTGTGTGATTGTATGTTGTAGAGGAGCAACTGAATTGAGCACATCCAAACATCGCCAAGACATCGAGGCAATAATCTATCTGGAGCAAACTATGAGTAACCTACGATGGTCACACTATGATTGTTTGTTTATTAAATTATGTATTGAATTATTATGGGATGTGTATGTACTAATTTTCAGAAATTCAATGTCTGAGGCGTTTGAGGCATGAATAAAACATTAGAAGTGAATGTAAATTTGATTAACTACTTGTTTCTCAACTTAAATATTGAATACCGGACTAAAAGTCTGATGATAAATGCGAATGAGAAAGAATGTAAATATGATTGAATTAGCATAATGATTGAATACACATGATGCATTTCATTTTATAAATGCATGAAATATAAAGGCAGTTGTGACAAGAGTCGCTAGTGAAACAAAGTTTAAAGCTCAAGCATCTATGGTAAGAGCCTATGACTTAATATGTATAAAGAGCCCTGTATCCCCAGTGAATAAGGGACAGTATAAATGGAGCCCAGTATCTACAAAGGATACGGGACAGTGAAAAGGCACTCGGTCATAACAATGAAATAAATAAACGTGAGTCTCATGAACATTGCATATACACATGAATTATATGATTTGAATGATTGCAATTGAAATGTGGAATTGAATTAATTGAAAATTGTGAAAGTTTATGATCAAAGTATGTTGTGATGCTTCATGTTGATAAATGTGAATTTTGTGAATGTATGAATTGTTGTGATATGTGTGATATGAGTGAACCATCAAGGATGGTTACTCAACTGAGTTTACAAACTCATCAAATTACAACGTTGACTTTTCAGGTTTAAGAGTGACGACTTAGCTTCTAAGATCACTTAGAAAGGATCTAGTACAACTTTTGGATAGAGGACATGGCTTAAAGGTCAGTCAGTTGGGATTGAAGGATTTAGTTAATCTTTTTATTAATTCCTCATAAATGTCGCATACTTTGTAGACAAATCTGTGAACTCTGATAGGTTGTTATTGTATAAACATGAAAGTTATATGTAATGCTACATTTTAAATCATGGTTTATGAAATGATATGAGGAATTTTTGGGTTTTAGACATTGTGTTATTCATGATTTTAATTATGATGTCATGCGACGTAGTGAAAGTGAAATAGATAGAACGCCATTTCTGTTGGGCATGTGCTCATTTGTCTGAGGGACGTACGGACATGTGTTAGATGGGAGTGGGGTGCTACATCTAGTGTCGTTGATAGTATTATTGATGCAATGGCATGTACTCTCGTCTTGATATTTCAGAAGCTGTTAGTGTTGTTAGCTGGTATATAACCAATCCTAGTAAGGAACATTGGCAGGCGGTGAAATAGATTCTTAGATGCTTGAAGGGTACTTCAAACTTTTGTTTGGAGTTTGGTAGAACCAATAGCACGTTGGTTGGTTTTGTAGATTCTGATTATGCCGGTGATCTCGACAGATATATGTCTTTGACAAGTTATATATTTTGCATTGGAGTTGTGCCGTTAGTTGGAAAGCTAGTTTATAACATGTGGTTGCTTTATCTACTACTGCAGCAAAATATATGGCAGTCGCTGAGGCTATCAAAGAAGCATTATGGTTGAGAGGTTTATTTGGTGAATTATCTCTACATCAACGGGTTACTACCGTTATCGTGGTAGTCAGAGTGCTATTCATTTGACAAAAGACTAGATGCATCATAAGAGGACGAAGCATATTGATGTGAAGTAACATTTTATTCGAGATACTATTGTACAGAAGAAGATCCTTATTCAAAAGATCAATACTAAGGATAATCCTGCTTATCTATTCACAAAGGTTCTTCCAATTTATATACTTGGACTTGATTGATGTTTATAGTTAGTGATATAGCCCTTTAGTGCAATGCCGGAGTTGGTGGCATAGATCATTAGCTGTTTGGGACTAAGTCAGGATGGAGATTTGCTTGTTTGCAAAAAGATTGATGCAAGGTGAAGATTGTTATTTGGCTCAGTTTTGTATGTTAGCCTTCATCCCACACTGTTTATGGAAATAGACCTTAAGTCTTTGGTCTCTTATGTATATGGTCCTTATCCCATATTGGCTAGATAACATAAGCCTTTTGTCTTTAACTCCTATATAAGGAGTCTAGTGATGACTTTTAGAATATAAGTTACTACTTGGTAAAGGCTAATAATACAAGGGTTTAGCCACCCTATTTGTAAGAGAGCTTTTGTACTCCTCCTTCATAGTGAAGATTTTTTTGGCTTGCTGCCTAAGGTTTTTCCACGTGTTGGGGTTTTCCTCGTAAGTTCCTGTGTCCCTTTTACTTTGTGCTTGCATTTAAAATTCTTACTTCAGTTGGGTGTTATTTGATGTTGTTTTCTGTCTACCTTCTTTGTCGATATAATTCCTTTAGGTTGTAGTCATCATAACACGTTCTTATTTCCTTTCATAGGTATCAAACACTACATACACAAGAGTATGTGACCCTCCTTCCTTATGAGCACTTTCAAGAAGCTAGCAAACATTGTATTACTTGAAACCCGTTCAAAGTAGAAAATGAAGAGTGAATTGCAAATTATCTCCCAAACCATAGTCAAGCCATCTTCTCCAAGACTGAACCAACTTTTCCATCTCCAACTATCCTCTCTCGTTCAAATTATGGTTCAAATTTCACACCTTTGCACAATTTCTATCCCAACTCACCGAGCATCAACAATGTTGAGAGATGTGAGCGACTTAGGAAGTCTCTATTAGACACATTAATGCTATTTTATGCTTTGGCAGGATGAGTAACACAACATTCAAATATAGATTGCAATGACGAGGGTGTCCCCTTTGTGGAAGCTAAAGCAAAAGGCATCATCCTAGAAGTTCTTCAAAACCTGAGTTGCAATAAACTCAAGGAGTTGATACCTTTTCAACTAAACCACGATGGTGACCTATCTTCCTTTGCTCAAGTCACCTACTTTGAGTGTGGTGGAATGGTGATTGGTGTTGGATTATTGCATAAGATTACTAATGTTGTCTTAGGTGTTATAATCTTTAACAACTGGGCGATAATTGCTCGCCAAGAAAGAAATAATGTAGTTGTTCGTAAATTTGAAGCAGCCAAGTACTTTCCTCCTATTGACATTTCTGATTTTGATCCTTATTTTGAGGTTGTTAACGACATTTCATCAACTTGATCACGTCGGTAATTCTCTAAAGCCGATCTTTGTTCCTCCATCTCCCACCATCTGTGCCTCCCAAGATGACGCCACCGTAGAGTGAAAACATGCCTAGTTAGCCTAAGGTAAACTTTCTCCTCCACTGTTCCTCTCTTTCCTCACCCTCTGTTACTTACCTTCTCCACCTCCTCCCTACTTCCTCCTCACCTTCAGCGCATTTTTTTCAAGCTAGCACCTCTACTCTTGTCCTCTTCTTTTCCCACCTTTTTCTCTTATCATTTCTATACCGTTACTTTTCAAATTTCCTACTTACCAATGCTAGCTTTTTTCCTTTTCTAGCTTTGTACCTTGATGGAGATCAAGCATCACAAGTGGATTTAGGCAAGATAGAAGAATTGGGATGTGGATATGTTGGAGAGCTTGGGTAGCAAGGAGAAACACTTAAACAAGCTCAACAAAGTGATATTAGGGAAAAAGATCTAGTGGAGAATCTTGGAGGTCTAATGACAAGGTTACAGGTTAAGCGTATTAAAGAGGCTTTTAACAATCTGATACTATTTAGGACTTAAATAAGTGGATTCTAGCCTTAAATAAGCCTATTTACATTTTTGGCTTTGTTTGGGCCTAATCAACTTGTTTTAAGCTTCCTAGTTAGGAAGTTTGTTCTTTTAGACTAAAATGGGCCAAAACCCAAATCCTACACTTATAAAAGTCATCCAAGTCATTAGGGTTAGTATAAATACTCTTTATTTCATGTATTGTAGGCAGACTTCATTCATTCAACATTCAAAAAACAAATTGAGTGTTCTTTTTCATTACTTTAAACGAATCCTTTCTTGGTGTTCTTTAAAGACTTGGATTTCATTCAAGCAAGTGCTTGTGAAGATCAAAGCCATTCCTTATCAAATCTTGATTCTTTTCGAAATCTTGAATCACTTTTCTTAAGTCTTTGAGTTTTCCTTCTTCTTTTTTTATTCCGTCTTTTTCTTTTGTTTTTTGTCCTTTTCTTTTAGTTCTCGTGTAGAATAAATTCAATCATTATCATCTACTTTGCTAATTCTAAACTTATGCATTCAAAGAATTGAGTTTGGCTTGAACTTTTAAGTTCTTATGAATCTTTTGAATTATGCAATTCTCACTTTGAATCTTGTTCTTGATTTTGGTTTTCTTTAAGTTTCTTTTTGTTCAAATGTTAAAAAAAAGTCACAAAAAGGTCCAAAAAGGAAAGATAAAAGAGAGAAAAGAAATAGATCTGGTTAGAGTTCTTGATAGTGTCAACAAAATAACTTCTAAACTTGTTTAAACTCACTCAAATCTGTGTTATTTCTTCTTGCACACGTCAATTACTTCTTTTTCCAATCCAACCATGTTTCTTGCATCCTTTTATGATTTAAATAGGTCAATCACATCCTGTTCCAATCTAAACATGCCTTTTACACCCTTTTTTGACGTAAACACGTCTTTTCATCCATTTTTGATCTAGACATGTCAATTGCATCCTTTGTTTACCTAAAAATGTCACTTACATTCTTTCTTTGATAGAACACAGAAATCATATTTTGGTTGTTGTTATTAAAGTTGTGGGGGTTCCTAGAGTCTCCAAAAAAATCCAAATTGCCGACTTTGTTTTTCTCTTTAGCCTCTTTATTAGGTTTTCTTGTTTTCCTTACATCAATTTGCCTCTTAGGAGTGGTAATTCAAAGGGCAAAGGTTGAACTTGTTCTTCTTGTAAGAAAAGTTTAGTCTACAAAGAACTCCTAGAGTAAGGATATTACGAGGTGAGTTGTGAGTGATTTAGAGAGAAAACACATAAGGGGGAGACTATTTTCTACTAACGTTTTCTTGTAAGTTCTAAATCATATCCAACAATATAAATTCATCATCTTCTCATAAGGATAAAAAGGTGGCTGAAGGTGGAGAGTGGGAGATTAATCCATTGGTAGTAAAGTCACAACAACAAACATTTGAGAGGATGTTTAGGGAGATGGAGAATTGGTCGAAGAAATCTGTAAATGCACTTAATCATTTCTAGTACCTACAAATCAAGTATTCCAAGGTTGTCTCCCACAAGGACTAAGCTACTCACTACTGAATTAATCCTAATTACTTGAACTAAAATGACAAGAAACTTAAAAGATAATTGGATTAGAGCAGATGAGAAATTGTAATGACCATAAATAAACAAACAAGGGAAATCTGATGATTTGGACTTAGGGCTTTGGCGTTTACCAATTTAAGATATTGATTAATAAATTATGTATTTGATTAAGTGACAGGTTATAATGATAATTGATCAAATTTACTTATACTCTCTCACAAGACATATAAGAATACCTAACTAGTTGATTACCATCTCTCAATGCGAAGCCTAACTAGTCAAATTCATTAAGAACAAGCAACCATAATTTATCACTCTAGTTTAGGATATCTATATCTCTAAACCTAATGTGTTTATCTTCCTAGTGCACAAATCATACTTTACCTCTCAGTTCATCATATAATTCCTACGATTGCATCTATGGTGATCAGGCATAGAAACAACAATGAAGTTCAAGAAAGATAAATATAACTTACGAACTTTCATTCAAAACTAATCAATCCATAAAATATAAATCAATCCCACAAACTAGGCTACATCTCTATCCCTAAATGGGATTTAGTTCAAGAACATGATAAAGGAATCCATACAAATAAAGATAATCAACATCCAAGAAAGAGTAGAGAGAAGATTGAAAGAAAACATAACAAGATTCTTCCCATACTTAATTCAAGCCTTCTTGATCTTCTCCTTGCCTATTTTGAGTCCCTCATTTTCTGTACAGACCTACCCTTTTGGGTCCTAAAAATAAGTATTTATAGTGTCTTGTGCTCAAAGAAAGCTAATTTTTACCAAACAGGGGCATAAATATTGTAACAGTGCCGTCAAAGTCTATTAGGCAGATCTTAAGTCTATTGGGCAAACATTTGCTGTCTTTCAGAGACAATTTGGCTAGTAAATGTCTATTAGGCAGACTTCATGTTTTTTAGGCGGACAAATTCTATCTTTTGGAACGAATTTGGCTAGTTAAAGTTGTTAGGTGGACATATTTTGTCTTTCGGAGTTTTCTTGGCAAAAGTATGTTAGGAGGACATATTCTATCTTTCGGAACAAATTTGGCCAGAAAAGTCTGTTAGGTAGACTTAATGTCCACTGGGCGGACCTTCTCGTTTTTTCAGTTTTTCATCTCCGCTCATATCTATTTGGAGGGACATCATGTCCACTGGGTGGACATATATTGGGCATCTACAAAAATGTGCAATTTTGACCTTTTAAATGACAAAATCTCTCTCGGAGACTTTATGGAACTTGTAGAACTTAGAGTCCTCTTTGAAAGCGTACTTGAATGACCTTTATCCGACATCCACAATGAAAGTTATGTCTCTTGCCCCAAAATCTATCCATTTGAACCTATTAAGCAATAAAGTTGAAATATGTGATAATTAACCAATAAAGCTCAAAATTCACATAGAGATAAGTCAAATTAGTTCCAATTCATTCCAAAATCATATAATAATAATTTGACTTATCAAATAATTCCCTAAGTAAAAATAAAAGAAAACTAACTACTAAATCTGCAAATAAGTTATTGATTTCACTTTCGTAGTTGTACTGTTGCATTTAGCATATGCTGCAAGCCTTTAAACTACTATGCGTCCATAATGGAGAAGTTATAGTCTCCTGAGGGTTTACTGAAAATGAACAATACCCACAAACATTTTCTTTTCATCATTCCACACCTAATCATCATCACAAACTAATCCAATAAGTGCATCATAGGTAAGATTTGAAATATAGACATAAAGCCACATAATGCATCATAAATTAGATCACAAACTAATAAGACATGATAATGCTTTAATTAATCAAAAAACATAACATGGATGAAGTCTCTAATAAAGCATTCACTTTCACACACAAGTGCTTAAGGGTGACTCTCAATCATCTTTTAATGTATGTCTCTTAACATAAGTTTGCATCTTATCTACTTCTCCATTACTCCCATCTATGGCATATCTATGAATAAAAAAGGTCTTTATTCCTTTTGTTGTAATGGGGCTAATGTAGCACTCCCTTACCACAGGGTACACACCGGGACGCCCGCAGGTCATTCCGATACATATCCTACGATAAGGGTGAACTACAATCAATCACTACTAACACCTCACATGACATCATAATAAAACATCAGTATAAAAATCACAATGTTTTTGAAACCAAAAATTTTTCTCATTTCATTTCATCAAAACCAGAAATGTATACATCTGTCATCTTGTACTGTCTGTATATCAATACCAAAAACCTAGTACAAAAGTGTTAGCATCCTTAAAAAGAGTTGGCCAATAAAAACTGGATTGTCAAACCTTTGCCACTATTTTATTAGCACCATGGCGTCTACCATAAGGAGAGGCATGGCAATGATACAATACTGACCGCATCTCCTTATCAGGTACATATCTTCTAATTATTCCATGAGCACACCTTCTAAAGAGTAACGGGTCTTCCTAAAAGTAATTCCTTACTTCAGATAAGAATTTCCTTCTCTTATGGTATGAATAATCACTAGGAATAATTTTAGATACCAGAAAATTAACATGATTAGCAAACCAAGGAACATTTTCATTAATAGATTACAGATTCTCATCAGGAAAGGCATCACTAATTGGTTCTGTTCCCATCTTATCACCTTGCTCAAGTTGCGAAAGATGATCAGCCACTGAATTTTCGGATCCCTTGTTGTCTCTAATTTCCAAGTCAAATTCCTGCAGGAGTAAAATCCATCTAATCAAACTTGGTTTGACATCTTTTTTGTAAGCAAATATTTCAAGGAGAAATGGTTAGTGTGAGCAATGACTTTGGATCAACAAGATAAGATATAAATTTATTAAATGCAAAAACTACTGCTAGCAATTCTTTTTCTGTAGTAGCATAATTAATTTGAGCATCATTAAGAACTTTGCTAGTAAAATAAATAACGTATAATTTCTTATCCTATTTTCGTCTTAAGACAGCCCCAACTGCATAATCACTAGAGTCAAACATCAGCTCAAAAGGGAGATTCCAATTCAGTAAGGCCATTATAAGGGCTGAGGTAAGTTCCTTTCTCAACCTATTGAAAGCATCAAGACATTCATTAGTAAATTCAAAAGGGACTTCCTTTTGCAATAAAGCACGTAAAGCTTTAGAAATCTTGGAAAAATCTTTAATAAATCTGCAATAGAAACCTGCATGCCCGAGAAAACTCGTTATTGCTCTAACTAAATTTGGGGGGGGGGGTGATAATTTATTGATGACTTCGATTTTTATTAAAACTACCTCTATTCCATTATTTGAAAATTTATGGCCTAGGATGATCCCTTCTTGTACCATAAAATGACACTTTTCCAAATTTAGTACAAGATTGGTTTATTCACATCTCTATACAACCTATTCTAGATTGAACAAACATGCATTAAAAGAAGAACCAAAAATAGAAAATTTGTCCATAAATACCTCTATTATATTCTCCACCATTTCAGAGAATATGGACATCATAAAGTGTTATAAAGGTGGCAAGAGCATTGCATAAACCGAAGGGCATCCTACGATACGTAAATGTACCATAGTGACAAGTAAAGGTGGTCTTCTCCTGATCCTCTGGGGCTATAGGAATTTGGTTATTCCCTGAATAACCATCTAAAGAGCAATAATAGTCATGCCCTACTAATCTTTCCAACATTTGATCAATAAAAGGGAAAGGAAAGTGATCTTTTCTAGTTACTGCCTTAAATTTCCTATAATTTATACAAACTTTCCACCCTATCACAACTCTAGTGGAAATTAATTCATTACTATCATTAGAGATGATGGTCATGCCACCTTTCTCTGATACCACCTACACAGAACTTACCCAAGAGCTATGAGAAATATGATAGATAATTCCTACATCAAGTAACTTAAGTACCTCAAAACTCATAAGTTCATTCATGTTAGGATTGAGTCTCCTCTAATTTTCCCCACTAGGTTTGTGGTTTTCCTCTATCAAAATCCTATGAACACAAATAAAAGGGCTAAATCCCTTTATGTCAGTAATATTCCATATAATAGCCAATTTATTTTCACATAACACCCTTAATAATTTCTCTTATTCAGAGGAATTCAAAGAAGAAGAAATAATAACTAGATTTGTATTTGATTCTCCTAAGAATGCATACCTCAAATGAATTGGAAGCGATTTTAATTCCGGTTTTGGTGGGCTTAATATGGAAGATAACAATTTAGGTTTAGGAGGGCCCAATTGTTCAATTTTAGGTCTATACCTAAAAACCATTACCTTGCAATCTATATGTATAGTCTGCTAACTCATCATCCAATTCATTCTCATCCATTCTTAAAGTTAGACAAGTCTTTAAAGCATCATCATACATTAATCTAGGAATAGATTCAAGTTTAAGACAATCAATTACATTTATCCTATAGGTGACTTCATCGAAAGAGGGTCCCTTTTGAAACTTTGAAAATGTTAAACACCTCTTTCTTATCACTAACTCTTAAGGTCAGCTTACCATTTGAAAAAACAATCAATGCTCCACAAGTGGCTAAGAATGGTCTTCCTAATAATATAGGAACCTGCATATTGAAATCCATCTCAAGCATAATAAAGTTAGTCAGAATTATAAGCTTACCAACTTTTACTAGTAAGTGCTCAATTATACCAATAGGGTATCAAATTGATCTATAAACAAGTTGCAATGAAATTGTAGTTGGTTTGAATTCACCAATTTTAATCCTATTATAGAGAGACAAAGGAATAAGATTAATACTTACACCTAGGTCATATAAGCATTGAAAAACATTAGAAGCATCAAAGTGACAAGGAATAGTGAAACTCCCTAAATCCTTTAACTTAGGGGGTAGTTTATTTTGTAAAATAGAACCACACTCCTCAGTTAAGGCTACCATAGCAAAATTGTCTAGCTTCTTTTTTTTAGAGATGATTTCCTTCAAGAATTTGGTATAAGCAGGCATCTCATCAAGTGTTTTAGTAAAAGGAATATTGATTTAGATCTTCTTGAAAAGGTCAAGGAATTTCTGAAATTTGGAATCATCATGCTTCTTCCTTACCCTTTGGAGGTATGGTATGGGTGGCAAAAAGGAAAATTTTGAAATTGGTGAAGACTCTTTCTTTGGTTCGGTTTCTTTAGGATCTTCTTCTTCATCCAAATTCACAATTTCAACATCCTTTATTTCATTTATCTTAGCTTTTTTCTCTTTAAGAACCACACCTTCTACCACCTTACCACTCCTCAGAAGAATTGCCATACAATCCTGTTTTGGATTCACTTGACTATTGCTAGGTAGCCTTCCCTTCCCTTTTTCATTTACCTTTTTTACCACCTGACTGATTTACACCTCTAAATTTCTGATGGTAGTTTGAATGGACTGGATGTTCTACTCCATTTTGTTCATATCTTGAAAGCTAGCTTAAGCACTTTGATCCAAGTTGCTTATAAGTTGAGCAAACATATCTTCAAGCCTATCCTCTTTTTTCTCCTAAGGGGAAGGGAATTGTTGATGTGCAGAAGATGAAGGAGGTGAATACTACTGTTTTAGTGGTGCTTGGAACCTAGGTGGTCCTATTAGTTCACCTCTTCCTCTGGCATTGTTGCTTCAATGTTCATAAAACCAACTATTGTATGCCCAAATCTACCATAAAGAGTGCAAGGATCCCTACTAGACTTGTTGTCATTCATCAACATATTCAACTTCTTATTTATCTCAGCAACTTGGTAGGCCATGTCAGATTTAGAACCTACTTCATTATGAGCAGTAGCTTTGCTCCTAGTCCCTCACAATGTGAATTCTCTGTGACTTTTTTAAAAATATTCCATTAATCTTGGGAACTCAAGTTACTAATATTCCCATCAACATTTAAATCCACCAAAGTCAGATAGTGACCAATGAGATCATAGTAGAAAAACTGAGTCAAAGAGTATGTATCAAATCCATGATGAGGAAACTGGTTAAGGAGATCATTAAATCACTCCCATTCATTATGAAAAATTTCTCCTTCTATTTGTGAAACTAATGTATCATCTTTCTTAGTTCGAGAGTTTTGTGGGCTAGGTACCACTTCATCATGAAAGTCTCCATTACTTTATCCCAAGTATTAATGGAATCTACCTCCAAGCTTAGCAACCAGTTTCTTGCTAATACCTTCATGCAATAAGGAAAACACTGCAGCCTTAACTCATCTTCAGACAATCCATATAGCGGAAGAGTTTGAATTGTAGCATAGAAATCTCTTATAAAGGCTAGAGCATCTTCACTCGGCATTCCATTAAATTGTGGCAACATAGATAAATGAATCTGCTTCAACTCATAATCCCTTGTTGCTGCACTCAATCGAATGCAAGAAGGGTTGCCAGTAATAAATGGCATATGATAATCTCTAATTCTCCTTACCGCAGGATTAACAACCACTAGTTCATTGTTATTTTACCTTTAAGTTTTAGCTTGATCTCCTTCATTGAGTTGATCATTCCCTATATCTTATTCCCCATGCAGAATTGGATTTTGATTATTATTTGCCATCTCTCTTCTTCTTTAGGCGTTGTTCCTTTTACAAGTGCGTTCAATCTTAGGATTTAACTCAATTAGCTTATCGTTGTTCAAATTTCTTGAATGCCTTAAGTTTTTCAGCTCCTGAAATAAAACAAAGAGAAGGGCTATAAAAGTAATTAATGGAAGAAAACTTATGGTAATTAAAAATAACTAGAATTAATAGTAATAAATATAAATTAGTCCCCAGTAAAGGCGTCAAAAACTTGGTTGAAAAAATTTGTAAGTGCATATAATTGTTTTTAGTACCTACAAATCAAATATTCCAAGGTCGTCTCCCATAAGGACTAAGCTACTCACTACTGAATTAATCCTAATCTCTTGAACTAAAATGACAAGAAACTTAAAAGAGGATTGGATTAGAGTAAACAATAAATTATAAAGATTTCAAATAAACAAACAAGGGAAATCTGATGATTTAGACTTAGGGCTTTGTAGTTCACCAATTTAAGAGATTGATTAATAAATTATGGATTTGATTGAGTGATAGGCTATAATAACAATTGCTCAAATTTACTTATAATCTCTCTCAAGACATATAAGAATACATAACTAGTTGATTACCATCTCTTAATGCGAAACCTAACTAGTCAAATTCATTAAGAACAAGCAACTATAAGTTATCACACTAGTTAGGATATCTCTATCTCTAAATCTAATGTGTTTATCTTCCTAGTGCACAAATCATACTTCACCTCTCAGTTCATTATATAATTCCTAAGATTGCATCTATGGTGATCAGGCATAGAAGCAACAATAAAGTTCAAGAAAGATAAATATAACCCTTTAACTTTTATTCAAAACCAATCAATCCATAAAATATAAATTAGTCCCCCAAATAGGCTACATCCTTAACCTTAAATGGAATTTAGTTCAAGAACATGATAAAAGAATCCATATAAATAAAGACAATCCACATCTAAGAAAGAGTGGAGAGAAGATTGAAAGAACACATAACAAGATTCTTCCAATGCTTGATTCAAGCCTTTTTGGATCTTCTCCTTGCCTTTTTTGGATGCCTCATTTTCTGTACAAACCTCCCCTTTTGGGTCTTAAAAATAAGTATTTATAGTGTCTTGGGCTCAAAGAAACCTAATTTTTTTAAATAAGGGAATAAAGATTGTAACAGTGTTGTCAAATTCTATTAGGCTGACCTTAAGTCCATTGGGCAGACATTTACTATCTTTTGGAACAAATTTGGCCAGTGAATGCTCGTTAGGTGGACTTTATGCCGCTAGGTGGACATATTTTGTCTTTTCGAGTGAATTTGGCCAGTAAAAGTCTGTTAGGAGGACATATTCTATCTTTCGAAGCGAATTTGGCTAGCAAAAGTCCATTAGGTGGACTTCATGTCCACTGGCTGAACCTTTTAGGGTTTTCCAGCTTTCCATCTCCGCTTATATCCATTTGGAGGTACGTCATATCCATTGGGCAGACATACACTGGGCATCTATAGAAATGTACAATTTTAACCCTTTAAATGGCAAAATCTTTCCTTAAAGTCTTCATGGAAGTTGTAGAAATCAGAGTCCTCTTCGAAAGCATACTCGAATAACTTTAATCCAAAATCCACAACAAAAGTTATGCCTCTTGCTCCAAAATCTATCCCTTTGCACCTATGAAGCAATAAAGTTGAAATGTGTGAGAATTAACTAAATAAAACTCAAAATTCATACAAAGATAAGTAAAATTAGTTCCAACTAATCCCAAAATCATATATAAATAATTTGACTTATCAAGAACATAAGGGAGAGGTCGGAAAAAATGTCTTTGAAGCTTAATTCTCAACCTAACTCGAGGAAGAGGAGACGTAAACCTAAAAAACAATTATGATTTTGAGGATGATGATGACCAACTTAGTATAATTGATGAAGTTGGGAATTATAGAGGATATAGAGATGGTCAAGGTAGAGGGAGAATGGGTAGGAACTTTGGAGGAAGAGTTGGGTATGGGAATGAGAGGGACATAGAGGCTAAAGTGGACAGCAATATCGGTAGTATTACGATGAAGATACCTACATTTATTTGAAATATAGATTCGGATGTATATCTAGAGTGGGAACGGAAGGTTGGGTTAGTGTTTAAGTGCCATAATTTTTCTGATGAGAAGAAGGTTAAATTGGCAGCCTCTAAGTTTAGTGATTACACAGTTACTTGGTAGGATCAATAGAATGTGAAACTGAGGTTTGTACCAAGCTCATATTATAGAAAGCTTTTCCAAAGAATACAAAATCTGACCAAAAGAAACAAAACCATAGTGGAATACTACAAGGACATCGAGGTGGAAATGGCAAGAGCAAACATAGAAGAAGACAGAGAAGCTATGATGGCTCGGTTTGTTTGTGGTCTCAAAATTGAAACTGCTAATGTAGTGGAGCTACATCATTATGTAGCGTTAAAAGATGCTGTACACATGGCTATGGAAGTTGAAAGACAACTTAGAAAGAAGTATACTAATCGTGTAAGTGTTTCTAGTGTAGGAACTACTTATTTGAGTAAACAGTTGAGTAAAAAGGAAGATAAAGCTCCAAATAGCAAGTTTGAAACACCTAAGCCTAAAACAACATAAAGAGAAAGAGGCAAGGTTGAATCCTCTTCAAATTTAAGGAGTAAGGATATCAACTATTTTTGCAGTACATGAAGAGGTCACATTGCATCTCAATGCTCGAACAAGAGGTTAATGACAATTCGGAATGGGGAGTATGTGTCTGAAAGTAACGAAGAAGGATATGCAGACATGGATAAATTAGAAGATGTTGACCAAAGATAAGATGAGGCTGAGATAGAGCAACCAATGGAGGGGAACTCATTGGTAACTAGAAGAGCCTTAAACATTCAGATTAGAGAAGATGACGATGAAGTGAATCTATTCCATACAAGATGTGCTATCAATGATTGGATTTGCGGCCTTAAAATTAATGGAAGGAGCTGTACAAATGTGGCAAATGTTGAGTTGGTTCAAAAATTGGGAACAACTGTCAACCATCCTATGGCTCACAATCTGCAATGGCTTAATGAATCTAGCAAGGTTGAGTGAAATACACTCCTGCTCCTCTTTCACCAAAGCAAGTTTATAAATATCAATTGAAAATTCAAAATAAGCAAGGTTGAGTGAAAAAAAGTGGAAATAAATGATTGCAAACACCTGAGGAAACGTCAAACACATTGGGAAAAACTTCTCTGAGAGATAAACACGAGGGGAAAGGCATGAGCATGGTTGCGAGAGTGGGAGATGTGAGAGATGCTTTCTTAGCTAAGCACCAGATGTTGTTTTTTCTGTTTAAAGAAGCTTATTTATCCCATGAGTACCTTACTAACCATGATTTTCCAAATGTTATTATTTCTATTTTGCAGGATTATGATGATCAATTACAAGAAGACATGCCGAGTGGATTACCACCTAAATGTGGAATAGAGCATCAAATTGATCTTATACTAAGTACATAATTGCCAAATCGACCAGTATATAGAACAAACCCAGAGGAGACCAAAGAAATTTAGAGGGAAGTAAAGGAATTGCTAGAAAAAGGCTATGTATGTGAGGGCCTCAGTCTGTATTTAGTTCCAATCCTATTAGTGCCAAAGAAAGATGGATTATGGCATATGTGTGTGGACTATCGTGCCATCAACAAAATCTGTGTAAAGTATTGTTACCTTATCCCTAGGTTAGATGATATGCTTAATGAGTTGTATGGTGCATGTTTGTTTTCCAAAATTGATATGAAATTTGGTTACCATCAAATTAGGATTAGAGAAGGAGATAAATGGAAAACAACATTTAAAACTAAATATGGACTATATGAATGGTTGATAACGCCTTTTGGTTTAACAAATGCACCCAGCACTTTTATAAAGCTTATAAATCATGTATTGTGTGAATTTCTTGGAAAGTTTGTGGTTGTTTACTTCGATGATATTCTGGTCTATAGCAAATCACTTGATGAACATATAGAACATCTTAATAAAGTGTTGTATGTGCTTAGAGAAGAGAAATTGTATTTTAATTTGAAAAAGTGTTCCTTTTGCACTAAACAGGTTGTGTTTTTTGGTTATATGGTAAGTGTAAAGAATATATAAGTAGATGAAGAAAAGGCATGGGCAATTAAGGAATGGCCTACCCCTAGGATAATTAGTGATGTTAGGAGTTTTCATAAGTTAGTGTCTATAGATAGTTTGTAAAGGATTTTAGCTCCATTGCTGCACCATTCACTGAGACAGTTAAAAAGAGTATAGGATTTAAGTGAGGGGAGGAGCAAGAGAGGGCGTTTAACTTATTGAAGGAGAAACTTAGCACAACACCTATCTTAACTTTACCTAACTTTGTCAATACTTTTGAAATTGAGTGTGATGCTAGTAGGGTTAGAATAGGGGCCGTCTTGATGCAAGATAGAAAACCAATTGTATATTTTAGTGAGAAACTTAGTGGGTAGCCTTAAACTACGCAATTTATGATGAGGAAATGTATACATTGGTTAGGGTGTTAAAAACTTGGCAGCAATGTCTATGGCCGAAAGAGATTGTTATCCATACTGATCATGAATCATTGAAATACATAGAAGGTCAACATAAACTTAGCAAAAGGCATGCAAAATTGGTAGAATTCATAGAGACATTTCCATATGTGATCAAGTATAAATAGGGAAAGGAAAACATTGTAGTAGAGGCATCATCTAGGAGACATCTAGGAGACATCTAGGAGACATGCTTTGTTAAACGTATTAAATGTTAGATTATTAGAATTTGAACATATTAAAGATCTATATAATGATGATCATGATTTTGGTAATGTGTTTAATGCATATGAGACATCTACATTTGGGAAGTTCTTTAGGCATGAAGGGTATTTGTTTAGAGAGAATAGGTTATGCATTCCCCAATGTTCCTTGAGAGAGTTATTAATTAAAGAATCACATAGAGGAGGCTTAATGGGACATTTTGGTATTAAAAAGACTCTTGACATTTTAAATGAACACTTCTTCTGACGACACATGAAGAGAGATGTAGAAAGAGTGTGTGGGAGATGTGTGGAGTGTAGGCAAGTTAAATCGAGAGTTTAACCTTATAGGTTGTATAAACCACTACCTATACCTAGTGAATTGTGGGTAGACTTTTCCATGGACTTTGTTTTGGATTTACCTAGGTCTAGGAAAGGTCATGATTCAATTTTTGTAGTTATTGATAGGTTCTCTAAAATGGCACATTTCATTGCATGTCATCGAGCCAATGATGCACCATACATTGTTGAATTGTTCTTTTCTAAAATTGTTCAATTGCATGGAGTTCTAAAACCATTGTTTCTGATCGTAATACAAAATTTTTACTTATTTTTTTGAAGACTTTTTGGGGTAAGTTAGGAACAAAACTTCTGTTTTCTACTACTTGTAATCCACAAATAGACGATCAAACTGAAGTCATAAATAGAACTCTATGTTCTTTATTGCGTGTTATAGTTTGAAGAAACTTGAAAACATGGGAAGAATCCTTTTGCATTCATTGAATTTGCTTACAATCGAACCATACATAGTTTTATTGGTTTTTCAATATTTGAAATTATTTATGGCTTTAATCCTTTGTCTTCGTTAGATCTTGTTCCATTACCATTAGGTGAAGGACACAATTTGGATGGAAAGAAGAAAGCTGAGCTGGTGAAAAAACTTCATAAAAAGACGAAGCATAATATTGAAAGAAAGACGCAGCAATATGAAAAGCAAGAAAACAAGGGTCGAAAGCAGGTAATATTCAAACCTGGTGATTGGGTTTAGGTATACTTTAGAAAGGAAAGGTTTCTTAGCAAACAGAAATCTAAGTTTCACCCACATAAAGATGGACCATTTTAAGTGGTGTAAAGGATTAATGGGAATATACAAGATTGATTTGGTAGGTGAATACAATGTTCATGCTATTTTAATATTGCTGATTTATCTCTTTTTGATTTTGCAAACGAAGAAGTTGATTTGAGGACAAAGCTTTTTGAGGGGAGGGGGAATGATGGAGATCAAACATCACAAGTGGCTTCAGGCAAGATAGAGGGATTGGGATGTGGACATGTTGGAGAGCTTGGGTTGCAAAGAGAAACACTTAAACAAGCTCAACAAAGAGATATTAAGGAAAAGGATCCATAGGAGAATCTTAGAAGTCCAATGATAAGGTTGCTAGCTAAGTGTGCTCAAGAGGCTCCTAACAATCTGATGGTGGATCTATATGTAAGAAAAGAAGTTAAAACACTTGGGAACATGCCACTAAGGTTTATAATGATGATTCAAGGCTTGGAGCAATGTGTTGGACTTGTTGAACAAGGTTGGACTTGATGCACAACTTGAAACAACTCAATTGCTACAATTAGTTTGTTTTGAGCATCTTTGGGCCAATTGCTTGGGCTTCTTATTTTATTTATTTAGAACTTTTAGTTATGTCATTAGGATTTATTAGTGGATTCTAGCCTTAAATAAGCCTAGTTATATTTAGAACTTTTTCTTATGTCCTCATCACCTATAATGCTTCCTAAATTCTGTGGGTGTGATGGAAATACCTTCTGAGTTGTTGTTGTCATTCTTGCGTAATACTGAATGATCTTTGGATCCTAGATTTATGATTTTGCCTTCATCTAATCTGGGGTGAAGAGCTTATCAACCTGAACATACAAAGTACCTCTGATGCTACTCTTGTTGAATTCCCTCTTTTGCCCTCCTCTAAATCCACTTCTCCTCTACCTTCGCCTCCCCAACCATCATCGTCAACACAACTCCTCCCCACAACCATCACATCAACACAACTCCTCCATCCCCACCACCATCACATCATCTTTGCCTAGCCTCACCTCTATCACACTTTCTACAACACCTACCATAGATGATTTTCCCTCTATGTTCGTTCAACCCTCACCCTCACCCTCCCTTCATCTCATAACACCACCTACAAATTCAAACACCAACACCAACTCTAACAAAAAAGCCTTGCCACCTACCCAGAACAAAAGCTGGAAGCAGGTTGTCGACAATCACCTTGCTTACAACCTCACCTATAACCCTCCCAAAGAAATCGATGGGAAGCTTATTGTATGTTCCGAACTAAAGATATTAGAAGAAGGGCTTGTAGCTAGGAAGTTATCTTAGTTGGCTTCTTCTTTGACATTAGACCTCCCTTTCCCCTTATACATCGTTGGGCACATAAGAATTGGAAAAACAAAGGATTAACCGATGTTCTGCTATCAGAAGATAACCTCATTCTCTTTACATTTTCGACCACTTTAGAGGCTTACAAAATCCTAGGGGAGGGCCCTTGGCACTATGGAAATCAACCTATTCTTACAAAAGTGGCAGCCTAGCCTCAACCTTGAATCCTTTAAAATACAAAACATCCCCCTTTGGATCAACTTTCATAAGGTTCCCCTTGAATATTGGACAACGGAAGGTTTGATCTTTCTATCTAGTTTTGTTGGTAAGCCCATTTTCCTCGATGAACATATAATTATAAAATGACGTATTGGGTATGTCCTTGTCTATGTGAATGTGGAACTTTCACAGGATCTTCTTAACGAGATCCCTGTAATGAGATTAGGTGAAGGGAACAAATTGAGGGAAGACCACGTTCCCATTTCCTATCATTGGAAACCTCCCTCTCAACACTCTGGGAAAGTCTGGAAAGCCATAAAAAGAATGTTTACAATAAGATACTTAATGAGTAATGAGTTCACGGAACAAAACGAGGCTGATTCCTTAATGGAGGTATCCTATGTTGACGGCCTTGCAGTGTTGGCTGACACAATGCACGCATAAGTGACACCTATGAGACAACTTTTTTGAGCTCCTTCACCAATCCTTAATAAGTACATAACTCCAGAGCATCAGGTTAATTCTCCTGGTACTACAGGGGTTACACATCAGAACTCCTCTTATATTCCTATCTCTAAAGACATTGTCACTAACTATCCCAATGTAGTCGCAACTCAGGGAGATGTAGCTACTACTAAAAGCCCATTGGGTCTTAATTATACTTCTTCTATTGCACCCAAATTCACTCCCTTATAGGAAGATCCTAGAAACACAAATGTAAAGACACCACTCTCTAAGGGTGATGTGTCCCCCACTCCCTCTATCGACACTAATGGCCCTACCAAAAATAATATCAATTAAATCAGCCATTCAAAACTTTGGAGTGCAGAAGGTCCAAATGGAGCAGACGGAAAAGCTCCAAATTGATTTGTCAATTTTAGTTTGGAAAGTTAGAGATCTCAATTGCCTAAAAAAGCAAATAGATTTACAAGATTTTGTTCAGAAGGAAAAGCCTTAAATTATAGGATTATTAGAAACAAAAATAAAGGCAGAGTATTTTTACAAGTTGTAGATGTTAGGACCCCAGTGGAGCCTTCTCTCCAACCATAATCAGCATACTTTTAGCAGAATAATAATCCGTTATAGGAAGGATGTTCTTCAAGCAACTATTCTATACATGACGAAGCAAGCTATTCATCTTCAGGTCCACTTCCTCCGGGAGCAGGCAGATATCTCCATCTCTTTCATCTATGTTTGTAATTTTGAATTCTAATGGAAAAACTTATGAAATGATTTAATAACACTCCACACTAATGTTACCACCACTTGGTTTTCATGTAGGGATTTCAATTCCACATTATACAAATTAGAAGCACAAGGCCATTGTAGCTTGAAAATTTTTCAAATGACTTCATAGAATGTGTCAATTACCTTGGAGTTATAGACTTGAAGTAGACGGGCTACAAGTATACATGGTCAATAAGTAGAGCTCCAAGTGGTTTATCTAGAAGAAACTTGATAGAGCTCTTATCAATGTAACCTAGCTTGCTCAATTCCCCAACAGTCTAGCCCACTTCAGAGAACCTCTCTTTTCAGACCAAACTCCTATTATAATAAACAAACTATTCCAGCAAACCAGACAAGCTTCCCTTTTTCGGTATAATAATTTCTTATCTAATGTCCCTGGATTTACTTAAGCCTGTAGAGGTGGGGCTGACAGCATGTTTAGGGCACTAAACAAATTTTTTGTGTCCATAAGCTCAAGATGATAAAGAAAAAGCTTAAGGACCTCAATTTCTTGTAGGGTTCAAACACTAAAATAGGTCTAGACACTGCTCGGATAGCCTTAACAGATGTTCAATAGCTTTGTGAGTCCATACCTAATGATCCCCTCCTTAGAGATAGGGAACAAACAACACTTTCGAATCACCTTACAGCAACTAGCAACTAGTAACCACAACTCTCTACTCCAGCAACGTGCAAAGGCGAATTGGGTCAAAGATGGGGAAAAATGCGTAAAATTATTTTTCAATACATTATTGGCCCGAAAGAACCAGAATCAAATACTCTCCATCACTAATAGTGAAGGTTTTTAACTACATCACCTCAGAGATATGAGTTCAACTACATCACTTCAGAGATATCCAAGATGAAGTAGTTAGCTACTTCACCTCACTGTTTGGTGCTCCCAATAAGGCACAAGCTAACTTTATATAGCCCTCCGTAATCATCACTAAAAAGATAATCCCTGTTGAGGCAGCTCTAATAACCAAACATATAGAGGACAAGGAGAACGAAGACTTTGTCTTTTCTATGGATGGACTAAAGGCTTCTAGTCTAGATGGCCTAAATGCTCACTTCTATCATAAATCTTGACATATCATGGACCTTTTATCAAAGAGGTTGTAAAGGAATTCTTTATTAGTGGACGGCTACTAAAAGAAATTAATAAAACATTCTCATGTCTGATTCCTAAGAGTTCTAACCCTTCATGTTTTGGTGATTTCATGCCAATTGCTTGCTCTAATGTTTTATGCAAAATCATTTCAAGGATTCTAGTTTCGAGATTGAAGGACATTTTCTCATCTCTCATCAGTGACAACCAAAAATCCTTCATCTGTAAACGTTAGATAGAAGATAACATATTGATAGCCCAAGAGCTTTTAAAAGGCTAGTCCAAATCTCGATCAGCTCCAAATTGCACTATCAAATTGGAATTTTGCAAGGCCTTTGACAGTAAGTTAGAGGTTTCTATAGTATATGCTCAAAGGTTATAGCTTTCCTAGCATCTTCATCAACTGGATCAAGGAATGCGTCTCCATTGCTAGCTTTTCAATACTGATCAATGATGCCCCTCTTTTTATTTTATGGCCACTCAAGGTCTAAGATAGGGAGACCCTATCTCCCCTTACCTGTTCATCCTATGTATGGAGACTCTAAATTCCATCATCAAAGAGGAAGTGACTGTAAACCCATAGTTTAAATATCACTCTTGATGTAAGCTGATTGTCTTAACCAACTTATCATTTGTTAATGATCTCATGTTATTTTATAGAGATAAGTTGGATTTTATTAATACCTTCATGAAGTCTCTGGATTGCTTCAACAAGTTCTCCGGGTTACAAACCAACCTCCATAAATGTTTGGTCATTTTATCCAAAGCTATTTCATTTTTCAAATTGCTACTACCACTGGAATGAAGTTGATGTCTCCCTATCTCAACCCACCACCTTCGGATTGTTGGTTGCATCTCTCTAATAAAAAAAATACATAAACAATTGCTAGGAAACTGTAGCTTGTGAAAACAATTCTCAACTCCTTTAATAAATATTGGAGTTCACATTTCTTACTCTCCAAAAATTTTAACAGTTGAAAGAATATTCAATAACTTCCTATGGAATCATTCCGGTGGAGCTAGAGGCATTGCCAAAGTGAAAAGGTTTGAAGTTTATGCTTCTAAAAACAAGGGAGGTTTAAATATTTTTCCAGTAAAAATCACTAACCAAACACTTATTCTCAAATATCTATAGCGTATATTAAATGAAATACAATGATTATGGCTCCGCTGGCTCCATACATATTTCCTTAAAGGATGGTGCATCTAGGAAATAAAGATCAATCCCTCACAGTCATATTTTCTGAATCAACTTGTCCTTCTAAGAGATTCGATCCATTGTGAAGTCCTTTGTAAGGTGGGTAATGAGGAAAAGATATCCTTCTGGTTTGATAACTGGTTTGTCCATGACCCCTTATTTCCTTTCCAGCCTACTGCTACAAGCTCCCTTCCTTTCCCCCCATCCATCAATAGGAACTCTTGGAATTTTCCTCCTCACTTTTCCCACCTACAACCTTCTTATCCTTCCAACCCCTTCACCTCTAATACTTATTTCTGGAAGGATCGTCCACTCCATTAACTGTCAAACAAGCTTACTATCTCCTGATTAAGACAGAAGTAACCTATGGTGGCTTAGTACTCAGTCATCTAGCATAAACTCTCCCCCAAGGTGCCGTTCGTTCTTTATCTCTCCACTAAGAATAAACTCAACACAGTTGATATAATGACCTACTTTACCGTCAATAAATCTTGCTCGACAACACATTCATCCATACTTCTGAAAACATGATTTTCATATTGGCACTTAGATAGATTGTACAATCCATTTGGAAGGAAAGAAACTTGTATCGATTTGAGGCTAAGAACAAAGTTATGGACACACTAATTGTTGAAGTCACCAAGGGGTCAAGTAACTAATCATTCGCAATGACTTAGTTCGAACCCACAACCCGCCTTCTATTCTTTGACCATCATATACATGTCTTCTTTATTTTCTAATTGTTAGTTAGCCTACACATTTTGCTCTATGCATGTAATCGGGTATACTCATGATCATATTTTTCCTCTGTAACTTATTGAATTCCTTATTAATTCCATTTTTTCCTTTTAAAAAAAGGAAAACAATAAGATTGTTTTAAAAAGGTTTATTTTTTATGCATCCAGCATTAAGAAACTTCGAGATAAGCACACTAAAAATTATTACGTGCCACCAGGAATATTAGCAAACATCCCACACGAGTAAAGGTGTTAATAGCATTCATCCGTAGTAGATTAATGGTCACATCTCAACTTGAGACAAATAATTCAAATACAGTCTATATGGTGAAACATGCTTTGAAATTCCGAAGAAGGATGGATCCCCCTCTCTTTGAGCAGCATATAGGAAATATAACTTTTGAGCCAGTTATAGCTGAAACTCAAATTGACACTGAAGACAAATATTGTTATGATGTTATTAACCAGATGAGAAGAACATTAAAGAACATAGACACAGAGTATGTGAAGCAATTCTACGAGGGAGGTGAGCAACTAAATATGATGAAATATAGGGCTGAGAGGTAGAAGCACATGAAAGTTTTTTTTGAAAAATTAAAAAATTGGATTGATAGATTAAAGATGAAGAACAATGTTAGAAGAATAGTAGTACTCTCCTTAGTCTCCTATAACAAAGACGACAACACACTACATAATACAAACAAACCAATTAGAACAACAACGTAACAAGAGCAAATAATAAGAACGTCACCATTGCTTATCCAAGGCAAGTTGATTGTAAAAGAGGAAAAAGACCCCTTCCATCTACACATCGAAGATGCTAGTGCTTCCAAATTAGGGCTATAAGAACAGAGGTAATCCAAAGGTTTCCCAGCTTGCTTCCATCATCATATTAACAATATGACAAACCAACTCCTTAAGAAAGGCAGTATTATGCCACAAAAATAATTAACTAAAGACACCATTTATACTTCATCTCCATAGAAAGATTGGGTTGGACATTTTCAAGAAGCATTTTTTTTTGTTTATAAGGTCGTTTAATCCCTTATTATTGTTACTTGAGATTTTTCTTTATCTTCTCAACTGATTTCCTTATTACAGTTTTTAACTATAAACAAAAATCTCTTGGATTGTCAAGGATTTGGTCTGTAACTGATGGAGAATCACAATCCTCTGTTGTTAAATCTAGACTGCTTTCCCAAGGGGAATTTTTTTTTATTCTGCATTTTAAGAGATGATATTCCTAGTCCCCTAACTTACCACACTGTAATCATTGGATTTTACCATTATTGTTTGTACTTCATACTCTAACCTAACCTTAGAATTTTTATTTTTCCCAACAGTTGCTATTGAAGTCAACACGTTAGTCTAATCCATCTGACAATGCTTCAAATATTATAAGGTGAAGTGATGCATTTCATTTTCTAGACCATTGCAATCTACTTCAATAGTACTGCGGACAACATTCTTCAATCCATTTGCTTAAACTACTGCATTACCAATAGCAGAATATAACATAACTTCACCATCAGTACCATCCCTACTATTTACATTCTCTACACTATGGCTGTTTTTAACAACCTCAATAGGGACTATATTAGATACTACATCAACAACATCAGCCATAACACATTCAACCATATCAATAACCCCCCATTAGCAGCATCCACATCACCACCAAGATGAATATCTACCTTTACTAAGGGTGCTTCAAAGATAACTCCCCTATCTGCAACTACTATGCTAACCTTATCATTAATCACAATAGAAATCGATAACTCATCATTTGCATGTTGAATATCCACAACATAATCAATATTCACATTAACTATATTATTCTCCCTCTCAGCCTCATTAGAAACATTGTCCTGCACTTCCTGTAGCATATCAGGGGCTTGCTCCATAGCAGCCAAATTCACGTTCGTTAAGGGTTATATTGGCCTCCAAAATCTGCTCCTTTATAACTGATTTTTTCTTCAAATTCCTGCCCTTTTACTCCATCTCCTTACTAATAAGGCTGTGATGAACCACTAATACAGGGGAGTTAATTGCTTCCCCTTTAGATGCCTCTGGTTCGCCAGACCCCATAATGTCATAATGATTCCCTATTTTAAACTTATTCCCAATAATTAAAAGAAAGTTGTTTCTCTTAGCATTACTATTTTTTGTCGGTTTCCTTTATACAAAGTTGACTTCAGATGGGGAAAGCCTAAGTGGATAGGATCTGTTTGTTAGCCTTATCAAAATATGTTTGTGATGACTGATATAAAAGAAAAAGGAGGTATAGAGATAAATGTGTACTTGCTAGAAGAAGATATGGCCAATTTTGAGAAGGACGATGAGCTTGCTGCATTTGTATCTCCCAAGTGTCAAATCCATGTTAAGAGGGGTTCTCGTTTGTAGGAGTTCTGTTTAGTGCTTAATGTTTGTAATTTGTCTTTGTATCTCCCGAGTCATCTCTATTTTAGTGCATTTGCATCTCGTTTGTAAGATCCTTTCTTCATGTTTTTTTACAACTTTATATTTTGTATGCTTTTGTTTTACATATCTATTACGCTGTCAAAGATATATCTTATCTTATATATATTATTAATTTTTCTTATTTGTTTTATAATGTTGTTGCATTTATCCTTGTCATCCTTGTTTTTGGGATAGTCACTCCAATATCAAATTTCAGACATCAGATGAAAAAAGACTATAGAAAGACTCACCTACATTTCTAGACCATTTTTAATTAAAAAATATCTTCTATATAAACTAATCTCATGTTATATTTACATAAACAGTTAAGTGCATTTCATTAACGTTAGATATATTGGCTGATTATGTTCTGTTTCTAGTTGTCCTAGTCTTTAGGGATATGATTCTTTTATTGGATAAGATTTATCAGTTGAGTCAAAGTCAGAGTTTGTTAGTCATGGAATTTATCATGCTTTAGATAATGTAATTGCCTATAAAAGGCACTTCTTTGCTAAATAAAAAACAACTTTCATTTTCTGATCAACTGCTACAAAAATAACAATGGTATCAAAGCAGGTTCAAAATTCCTTTATGAGTAACATGTGAGTGAGAGATTTGTAGCAGCAAAAGAAACAACCCATGAGTATATAAAATTTTATTCAGCCCATCACTTCGCGTTTCGATGGTCACTATGACCACTGGAGCGTGCTGATGGAAAATTTCCTTAGGACAAGGGAACATTGGCAAGTAGTTGATAGTAGTTTTATAGAACTAGTAGTTGGCAGTATTCTAACAGATGCACAAAGGTCAGAGTTGGATTCACTAAAATTGAAGGATTTAGAAACCAAAAATTATTTGTTTCAAGCTATTGACCATTTCGTCTTAGAAATAATACTTCATACAGACACTTCAAAGCAAATTTAGGACATCATAAAGAAGAAGTATCAAGGAAATGCAAGGGTGAATTAGGCATAACTTCAAAATCTTCGTGCTGAATTTGAGACATTGGATGGTGAGTTAGTTTCAGACTACTTATCAAGAACAATGGCAATCACAAACAAGATGCAGATTCATGGGGTTAAGTTTGAGGATATTGCTAATATGGAAAAGATCCTTTGATCGAAGCTACCAAAATTTAATTTTGTCATTTTCTCTATCGAAGAATCAAAGGATATTGATACTCTCTCCATTGATGAGTTGTGAACTTCTTTGCTAGTACATGAGCAAAAATTAATCTAACAAGATAATAAGGAGCAAACCTTACAAGCAACTACTCATTCATAAAATGTTGGAGCTAGCAAAGGTAAGTGAGAAGGCAAAAATTCCAATGGAAATTTTGGTGAAGGGAGTTAAAGAAGAGTCAGGTCAGTAGACAAAAAATAAAGCTTATGTTAAATGTTTTAGAAGGAACAGGTATGGTCATTACCCTTTTATATGTTGTACCAATTTAAATAAAATGCATGGAGAGAAGTCTAACTTTTCATAAACAAATAAGGAGGAGGAAGAGGAGATATCCTTGTTAATGGTATGCGATGCAAAAGAAGAGACTAATAAGGATTTGTGTTATCTTGACACTGGTTGCAACAATCATATAAGCAGAGACAAATCAACCTTCTTTTCCCTTCATGAATCATATTGAGATATGGTGAAGTTTGGTGATAGCTCTAAAGTCTCAGTTATGGGAAAAAGACAGGTAATTATTCGGACTAAAGGAAACTTTAGTCAAATAATTTCAAATGTCCTTTTTGTTCTAGATGTGAAGATGAATTTGTTGAGTATTGGCCAGCTGCAAGAGAAGGGTTATGAAATTTTCATTAAAAATGGAGAATGTATAATTCAATATAACAAATTAGGTTTAATCTCTAAAGTCAACATGATGAAGAATAGGATGTTTCCTTTGCATCATACAAAGGTTAGTCATTGCTGTTTTACAACAAAATTGACTAACCCATCATGGTTATGGCACTGTCATTACGGACATCTGAATTTTGGAGGACTAATCACATTGCAAAAAAAAGAAATGGTTGCTGGACTCCCTAAATTAGATACTCCTATGGAAGTTTTTAAAGATTGTATAATGGGGAAGGAATCTTGTGACAACATTCCAACGAAAAAGTCTCGAAGAGGCAAAGAATGATTGGAATTAGTCCATACTAATTGATATGGCCCCATTAATCCAAAATCAAATCGAGTTAAATATTATTTAATGACGTTCATTGATGATTTTATTCGGAGAACATGAGTTTATTTCTTGCAGAAAAAATCTGAAGCATTTGCAGCCTTTAAAAGCTTTAAGACTATAGTAGAGTGTGCAATTGGAAGCTCAATTAAAACTCTTCGTAGTAATCACGGCGGTGAGTATACATCACAAGAATTTGTAGCTTTTTATGGATCACTTTGGATTAAAAGACAACTCACAACAACCTACTCTCCTCAACAAAATGACGTCAATGAAAGAAAAAATTGTACCATCCTAAATATGGTACAAACTCTTTTGAAGAGAAGTAAAGTTCCAAGGGAGTTTTGGCCTGAAGCAATACAATGGAGCACTCATGTTTTAAATAGAAGTCCAACATAGATGTTCAGACTATGACACTATAAAAGGCTTGGAGTGGGCATCAACCATGTGTGGATCATTTTTGAATTTTTGGCTGCTTATGTTTTGCTCATATTCCAAATCAAAGGAGACCAAAGCTTGAAGACAAAGTAAAAAATGCACTTTTTGGGAGTTAATGAGCAGACAAAGGCTTACAAACTCTATAATCCTAATATAAAGAAGGTGATTATTAGCCGTGACATGGTATTTGATGAAGAAAATTTTTAGCCATGGGGAGAAAAATCACCAGAAAAATTCCTGCAAATTTGGTGAAGATGAACATCATTCCTAACTAGATGTTGTTATTGCAAGGTGCCACAGTAGTCCACAAATATATCATCCAGAATAGCAAACAGAGGAAGTGCAATGACCGCAGCAGAGCAAAAGAAGGTTAATTGGGATGGATGATTATGAAGTAACTGGGATTCATCAATTTGAGGATTCACTAACTCATTTTGCTTTATTTTTAGAATGTGATCCCATTTCTTTAATGAAGATATAGAAAAGTCAAAATGGCAAAAGAATATAGATGATGAAATTACTGCTATTGAACGAAATAAAACATGGGAGCGAGTTGATTTACCAAGAGGACTAAAGACAACTGGATTTAAGTGGATTTACAAAACAAAGTTGAAAGAAAATGGTGATATAGACAAAGACAAATACAAGGCATGCCTAGTTGCTAAAGGCTATAAACAACAATTAGGTATGGATTACAAAGAAATTTTTGCACCGATGGCTCGACTTGACACAAT
The DNA here is from genome assembly GCA_027563595.1 of Erythroxylum suave. NCBI lineage: Eukaryota > Viridiplantae > Streptophyta > Magnoliopsida > Malpighiales > Erythroxylaceae > Erythroxylum > Erythroxylum suave. Next base: position 13,740 of record JAOSBN010004691.1, on the reverse strand, counting down.
TAGATTAGTGGTGGCTTTGGCAACACAACATTCTTGGAAAAATTTTCAATCGGATGTAAAGTCGGCATTCCTTCATGGAGAATTACAAGAATAGGTATGCATCGATCAACCTCTTGGTTATGTGAAACATGGATGTGAACATAAAGTTTATAGATTGAAAAAGGCCTTATATGGGCTAAAACAAACTCTAAGAGCTTGGTATAGCTGTATAGACACTCATTTCTCAAAGGTTGGTTTTAAAAGGTGTCCCTATGAGCATACACTCTATATAAAAAGTGAAAATGGAAAGATTGTTATAGTATGCTTATATGTCGATGATTTAATTTTTATCAGTAATGATGAGCGATTGCTTGATAAATTTAAAGAGTTCATGATGAGATAATTTGATATGTCTAATCTTGGATTAATCCACTATTTTCTTGGGATCAAAGTTCAACAATTTGCAGCTGGAATTTTTATCTCACAAAAGAAATATGCCCAAGAAATTCTGAAAAAATTTGGAATGAAACATTGCAATGTTGCCAGCACTCCTTTAGAAATGGGAGTAAGAAAGATCCTGGAGGAAAGAAGATTAATAGCACATATTACAAACAAATTACAGGGATTTTAATTTATTTAACATCCACTAGGCTGAATATAACATATGTTATTAGTATTATCAGTCGATATATGGAGCAACCAAGAGAAGTTCACTTGTTGTTTGCCAAAAGAATTCTTAGGTCCATACAAGGCACTATAGACCTTAGTAAAATTTCCTACAAGAAAGAAGAGCAAGCAGATTTAGTTGGTTTTACAGATAGTGACTTTGCAGGGGATCCAGATGATAGAAAAAGTACAACTGGATTTGTGTTTTTGTTGGGTTCAGGAGCTATTTCATGTTCATAAAAAAAAACAAAAAATTGTGACTCTCTTAACTACTGAAGCTAAGTTTGTAGCAACAACCTCTTGTGTTTGTCAAGCCACATGGATGAGAAATGTTCTTGGCGAACTTCATTTTCCACAAAAAATGCCATGCCACTTTATTGCGACAACAACTCAGCAATCAAACCCTCAAAAAAATCTAGTATTACATGGAAAAAGTATATATTGGTGTCAAGTTTCATTTCTTAAGAGACCTCATAAAGGAAGAAATAATTGAAGTCAAAAACCAAGCTGTTGATATCTTCACCAAACCCCTTAAAGTTACTACATTCACAAAGTTGTGAAATTTGATTGGTGTTTGCAATATGGAGAGCTTAGTTTGATGACAAGTGTAAACTAAAAATTATTTTCAGTTTAAAGGAGGGAATGTTAGATATATTTGCTGATTATTCTATTTCTAGTTGTCCTAGTCTTTAGGGATATAATTCTCTTATTGGATAAGATATATCAGTTTGAGTCAACGTAGAAGTTTGTTAGTTATGGAATTTATCACGCCTTAGATAATGTAATTGCCTATAAAAGGCACTGCTTTGCTGAATAAAAGACAACTTTCATTTTCTGATCAACTGCTATAAATATAACAATTAATTACCAACCATGAAGTTTAAGTTGATTTTGATAAAATCATCAAAATATTAGTATGTATATGCTGTGAGATGAAAAAGGATTGCAGAATTCACCTTTTATCTTAGTATAAATTAGTATCTTTTCAACTACATATTATTTTACACTCCTATTCAACTCATGTTAATGAGAAAGACCCTAACAAACCTTTTTATTTGTCTCTACATGTTACAGTAGCAACTCCATCCAAATCTAATTTACGAAACCTAATTGCTAAATCACAATAGAAACTGAATCCCTAAGTTTTTCTAACTGCTTAAGTTGAATAAGAATCCATAAATCTCCACCTTGAAATACATATCTTCTATTTAGAAACTTTTTATAATGTCTTGTATGTTTCTTACTTCAAGAAGCATGATCCTGATGCTATCAAGATCCATTTTGAACCATCAGCTTCTTTTTAGCATTTCACTAGATATTATATTACCATTGTTGATCGTCAAATGGTTAATAAACCAACTGTACAAGTTTTGGTGCAATAGTCTTAATTCTATCTTTGAATATTAGGGGGAAAGATGAGTTATATGCTCTCCCACAACTGCAATGTCAATGACTTGCTTGTTAATTAAAGACTTCTATTGTAAGTTGAATTTCTTGAGGGAACTTAACCTTCTGCGTTCAAGGTTACTTTAGGTGTGGATTGAAGCCTTATACTTCTTGCTCTCTAGTTTTCTTACTAATGAACAATTTCTTATTAATGCATTCTCTTTCTTAGAAAATAAAGTAGATCGATTGCATTTCATTTCCTATTTTATTTATTTTCATTGACCAGTTATTGATTTTTTTAAATTAATTATTTTTCTTAGTCTTTGTGATAAATCTTTTTGTTCCGAGTCATTTTCAATGGAGAAAAACCGTATAATTGTTTTCGTTTCTGTTATCTTAAGGTTTATATTTAATGATTTTGATGATAAATATATAACATTTCAAAATTTAAATTGGATTTATTTCTTTGTATAGATAACGGTTCTTTTTTAAAGGAAATAAAATCGTAGGAAAATTACTTCCTTTCTTGCATGAACCTTCTTAATAAACTTTCCTTAGTAACATCTAGGAGAATCTTACCTTTTGAGTAATTAACTCCAAAAATTTTTGTTCTAGTAAACATGATATTGAAAATCCAAAGTCAACTCATAATTAAGATGAAGCAATAACTAGTTGAAGAAATTAATTATTTAAATAAGAGCAGCAATAATTGTGAAGTAACGAACGTACACAGACTTTTAAAACATTTAAGCAATATCTATATTCTTGAGAGTCATATCATTCTTGTTGTGTCATAGAAAGTGAAATCACTCTATCAAGAGAGAAATCATTTTTTGGGAACTTACTTTTGATTATACATTTTATTTTTCTATGAGCTTTTAGAAGCTTGTTATATGCTTCGAGTGTGGAAGGTTGGAGAACCTTGAAAAATATATACTTGTAAGCTTGCAGAGGCTCTTCAAATTTAATACTTGGATTCTTATAGTGAAATATTCAAGTTGGATACTTAGGGACTGGGCGTAGGCTTGGTCGTTAGCTGAATTAGTATAAATCTACTGTGTAATTCTTTCTCTCTTCCTAGCTTTTAAATTTTCACGTTATAAGTTTGTGTTTTCAAGAGGCTCTTTTAGTTTTTCAATAGGCTCCTTTTGTTTTATTAAACCAATAGGTTCTTTTCACTTTAAAATTCAATAAGCTCCTATCAATTAACAGGCTATTTCCATTTGAGTTCTAGCAGACTCTATCGATTGATAGGCCTCTTTCTTTTTTAGCTCGAATAGGATCCTTTCGATTAATAGACTTCTTTTCTATTTTAAATAACTAACAAGATCCATTCTTTTTAAATGTTAACATGTTCTTTTCGAACTTTAATAGGACATTTCCATTTATCGACCCATTTGTCTAAGAAGGATTTTAAAGATTTAAAATACCTTACAAATTTTTTACACATAATTCACCCCCTCTTGTGTGTGTTCGCTTTATCATTTGGTATCAGAGTGAGGTTCCACATTTATTGTGTTTTACAACACGTGATAGATCATGGCAAACAACTTAAGAAGCCTTGAAGGACAATCCATGTTAAAGTCTCCTTACTTCAATGGAAACAACTACTCCTATTAGAAAGAGAGAATGATCATCTATCTTCAATCGGTGGATATTGAAGTCTAGTAAGCTATCAAAGTTGGAGCTACACCTCTTGCTACTGACAACGTAGAAGTGTGGACTGATGCTGATAAAAGAAATGCACAACCAAATTCCAAAGCAAGACATCATCTGATCTGTGCACTATCTCTAGAAGAGTATAAAAAGATATCCTACTATTTTATAGTAAAAAAATGTGGGATAAACTTCAAAATACTTTTGAAGGAACGAATGAGGTAAAGAAACATAAAATAAGTCTTTTAGTGCATCAATACGAGACTATTTGCATGAACAGGGAGAAATAATAGACGAATTCTTCAGACATTTCAACAATGTCATCACTGCTTTAAAAAACTTAGGCAAGATATATCCAAATGATGAGTTGGTGAAAAAAATTCTAACATCATTACCAAAGGAATGGGACCTAAGGAGACAACTTTGGAAACCACAAAAGATCTCGATACAATGTCACTTGACTAGTTAAGAGGAAACTAAATTATTCATGAAGTCGAGCTTAGGCAAGATGAAGGATCCTTATACAGAAGAAGAATGACACTAAAGTAGTTAATGAATCAAATCCATCAAATAATGATGAAAGTGATACTGAGTTGCAAATAGATGGAGATGACGAATTCAACTTCATGATCAGAAAATATACCCACTTCCATATAAGAAACTCATAAAGAAAAAAAAAAGGAAATAAAAAACTGGAAACAACATGTTCGTATCAAAAGGGAACAGCAACAATAGAAATACATAAAATAATCAAATCATATGCTATCACTGCAAGAAGCCTTGACACACAAGACCAGAATGTTCTCTTCTTCAAAAGGACAAGACAGAAAATAAAAAAACCAAAAAACATGCTATGACTACAGTTTGGTCAAATGAGGATTTTGATAACATTGAAGAAGAAGAGACTCAGGAAGTCAGTAACGTTTGCTTTATGGCTGAATCAGGAGATGATGAGGTATATTATTCTAACTCTGATATTGAAATTGATGAATTGAGAGATGCATATCATGACCTATATGATCAGTACAAAAAATTAGCAGTGCAGTATTTCAAAAAGGTTAAGGAATAAAAAAATAATGATGAATCTTTAATGAATAAGATTAAATTATTATAATCGAAAAACAAAGATTTGCTGTCTAAAGTCACTTCTCTTGATAATGATAATAAACAAACAGTTTCTAGAAAAGAATGCTTGGAACAAAAAATAATTCAGTTAGAAAACTCATTATTTTAAAAATGAATCTGCTAAGATAAAACAATTAGAAGAGAAAGTTATTGCTTTAAAACTCGAAAAAGAAAACTATGCTAAGAAAATTATTTCTCTTGAAAAAGATCTTGCTAATTTTGTTTGTGTAAGAAACAATCTTAATGTATTACTTAGGAGTAATAAATGTCTTTTTGATAAGGTCAGAGTAGGATATAATGAAAATAACAATATCAGGCCATAAAAAACTTCTTTGTTAAATCCAATACTATCTATAGTCAAAACAGCAAGAATCTAGTAAGTGACAAAAATCATAAAACTATCATTCATCTATTTTGTGTAATTATTATGGTAGACATGGTCATATTAGTCCCTCTTGTTACTTTTGAAAATGAAAAAACCATCTCAAATGTATGTTTGGAGACCAAAAGGTCGAACTACTAACGTGAAAGGTCCCAAAAAGATTTAGGTACTTAAAGTGAGATGATACACTCTACAGATATGCTTTAAAATGGAGACAAAGGAAAATCGATGGATAGTTGATAGCAGTTTTTCAAGACACATGATAGGTGAAATATTGCATTTCAACTATATTGAAAGGAAAGACAGAGGTAATGTTATCTTTGTCAATAAAAACAAAGCAAAGGTTATCCAAATTGGTAAAATCGATGATTCTAACTCTACTTCTATTGGTAATCTTCTTTTTATTGATAGATTGAAACATAACTTGCTTAGCGTAAGTTAATTATGTGATAAAGGTAGCAGAGTTACTTTCTATGCATCAAATTGTGAAATAATTGACAATCTTAATAATAATATTGTATTTGTTGGTCCTATAAATCAGAACGTATACTGTGCTCAATTGGAAGATATAACTTCTCAAAGTGACAGGTGTTTTGTCTCCATAGAAAAGGATTCACTTATTTGGCATAGAAGATTTGGACATGCTAGCATGAGCATTTTGTCAAATTTGTCTAAAAATGAGTTAGTAAGAAGACTGTCGAATTTAAAATTTAAGAGTAATCAGGTTAGTAAAGCTTGTTTAAAAGGAAAACAAATCAAAAGAAACTTCCCTCCTAAAAATATTGTGACTACTAACTAGCCACTTGAACTCATACACATGGATTTATTTGTTGAACTCATGCACATGAATTTATTTGTTCCTATTAGGACTCAAATTTTTGGTGGCAAACATTACAGTTTTGTTATAGTAGATGATTTTTCTAGATTTACATGTTATTTTCTATCAAATAAAGATGATACTTTTGAAGTCTTTGAGAAGTTTTGTAGGAAAGTTCAGACTGAAAAAGCATACTACATTACATCGATTCAAAGCAATCATAAAGGAGAATTTGATAATAGAAAATTTGAAGACTTCTGCAATGAAAATGGTATAACTCACTACTTCTCATACCCAAGGACTCCTCAGCAAAGTGGAGTTGTTGAGAGAAAAAGTAGGACTCTCACAAATATGGCCAGAACAATGCTATGTGAAAGTGGCCTACCTCATGGTTACTCGAGAGAAGCCGTATCAATCACTTGTTATATACTTAACAGGTGTCTTATAAGACCTATTTTGAACCCCCTATGAGCTATGTAAAAGAAAAAAAAACAAATGTTGCTTACTTTCAAGCATTTGGTTGCAAGTGTTTCGTTCTAAATAATGGAAAAGACAACCTTGGAAAGCTCGAAGTGAGATTAAATGAAGATATTTTTTAGGCTACAGTACCACTAGTAAAGGGTTCAAAGTATATAATAAAAGAATAAAGAAGATAAAAGAATCAATACATGTCGTATTTGATGAAGCACTACCTTTGACAACAACAACTGACTAAGATGATGAAGAGCATCCATTGGTACCTAACAATACATCGGAGAATCAAACTACACCTATAATACCTTCAGAATTACAAAATCAATAAGGCCCCTTTAAAGCTAGAATAGAGCAGGCTCCTTCATCTCAACAGAAGTCTATGTATCAAAAAACATCGAGAGAATGGAGAGGTCTTAATACACATCCATATATTATGGGAGATTCCTCTGAAAGTCTAAGAACAAGATCATTGTTCAAGAACAACTTTGTTGCTCTCATCTCACAAATAGTAACCAAGACCATTGAAGAGGCTCTTATTGACGAAAAATGGGTTTTAACCATGAAAGATGAATTGCGTTAATTTGACAAAAATGAAGTCTAGAATTTAGTCCCTCTTCCTTAAAAGAAGCCAATCATTAGGACTTAGTGGGTATTTCGAAACAAACTTGACAAAAATGGTAAGGTGGTAAGAAACAAAGCTAGACTTTTAGCTCAAGGTTACAATCAACAGGAAGGTATTGATTTTGATGAAACTTATACAACTATTGCTAGATTGGAATCGATTAGAAATTTACCTGACCTTACATGCTATAAAAACTTCAAGTCATTCCAAAAGGATGTTAAAAGTGCATTCTTAAATGGTTACATTAACGAAGAAGTATTTATTGAGCAACCCGCAGGTTTTGAAGATGAAAACCATTTGTATTACATCATAAAGTTAACTAAAGCTCTGTATGATTTAAAGGAGGCTCCTTGAGTATATTATGAGAGGTTAAGTAATTTTTTTCTTAAGAATAACTTTGAAAGAGGAAAGGTCAATAAAACCTTATTTATTAAGAGAAAAGAGAATGGTTTACTTATAGTGTAAATATATATTGATGATATTTGGTGCTACTAATCCATCCTTCTATGAAGAATTCTCATCATTAATGCAGGGGGGAGTTTGAAATGAGCATGCTAGGAGAATTATCATTATTTCTCAGATTACAAATCATACAAATAGAAAAAGGAATCTTCATTAGCCAAGAAAAATACACAAAAGAACTCATCAAGAAATATCATTTTAAGAATGCCAAACTAATGGATATTCCCATATACACAGGAACTAAACTTGAAAAAGATGAAGAAGGAAAGCTACGGATGAGGCAAAGTATAGAGGAATGATTGAATCACTACTGTATCTTACAAGCTCAAGACTAGACGTTATACTTAATATATGTCTTTTTGCATGCTTTCAATCAAATCCAAAAGAAAGCCCTCTTCAAATAGTCAAAAGAATCTTTCAATATCTCCACGGAACTATGGATTTTGGACTATGGTATCCAAAAACTTATTCATTTGACATAGTAGGATATTGTGATGTAGATTATGTAGGTGATAAAATCGATCAAAAAAACACATGGTCACTATCAATTTCTTGGAGGATGTCTAGTATTTTGGTCCTGCAAGAAGCAAAATTACACAACGTTTTCAATGATTGAAGTTGAATACATAGCAGTTGCCAACTGTTGTGCTCAAATCCTATAGATGAACCATCAACTACAGGATTTGTCTCTAAACTTTTATCATATTCCTATATTATATGATAATACTAGTGCTTTAAATCTTTTTTAAAGTCTTGTGCATCATTTTAGGAATAAGCATATAGAAATCAAACATCATTTTCTTAGAGATCATATTTTAAAAGGAACTTTTAATCTTTTGCACGTTAATACTGAGAATCAAGTAGTTAACATTTTCTCTAAGCCACTCTTTGAAGATAGATTTTATGTGTTAAATAAAGAGCTTGGTATGTGCAAACTCTTTGACATTATTTCTACATGAATATTCTTTACTACTTGTCTTTGAATTTATTTTAGCAGGTTCCTTCTATTTTGATTCCTTAGAAAATCTCTCTTAGTTTAGTAGGCTTCTTAGAGTTTAGAAAGCCCCTTTTAGTTTAAAAGCCTTCTCTTAAGTTAGTAGTTTTTTTTTTCAATTAGAAAGCTCCTTATCTTTTTAGAGGGCTTCTCTCGGGTTGACATTCTAAATGACATGTGTTTTAAAAATAAGAAATTAATTATGGCGTCATTTCATCCTTTTAAAAAATGAATGTGCAATCTGAAAACTTTACGTACGTGTCTGTCAGAAGATACGCAACCAATTACGCTTCCTCTTCTAACCTATACATCTACTCATCCTCTTACGAGATTAATGCTCAGGAATCACTTAGTATAACCTAAACAAACTTCTCTTGTCTTCTCATCTTTGTCAATCTCATCTGCGTCGCTTATTCTCTTTACACTCCAACTCTCTGCATTCTTATTGCCTCTTGTTTTCTCTCTCAAGCTTTATAAAAATCATCTACAATGGCAAGAACAAAATCAAAAGGACAAAGGAAAACCCCAACTTCTTTTGATAAACATGATGAAGCTCATATTAGTAAACATTTCTCCTCTAAACCTCAAGAGAAAAAAATGTCTAAAGTACACTAGATTACAAATGAAAATGATTCAAATAAAGAGTCTACTTAGTTGAATAGATGACCATAGACAAAAGGAAGTCTTGTAAAACAAGAAGAGAAAAGTTATGAACCAAAAGAAACCATGGATGCTAAAAAGAAAAAGGAAGAAGAAACAAGAAAAAGAAAAAGGGAAGAAATAAAGAAAGGAAAAGCGCCTGTAACTAAAGATACTATTAAGAACCTTGTTGATAGAAAATAGTTATGTCAAGAAGAGATATTTCCCAAAGAAGAAAGGGCAAAGAAAATAAACATAGCTGCACACAAGAAAAGAAAGAAATCATTACCACTAAAAATGTAAATCAATAGAAGATGAAGTCTGTTATAAAACACAGTACAAGAAAAGAAAGGTGGTTGTTGGGCAAATCTTCCCTCCTATAATGCTTGGAGACATAGATATACCTATATCTCCTTACTTTGTTTCCATTGGTTGGGAAAATTTTCTGAAATTAGATAAGACAGTATGTGATGAGCTGGTCAGGATATTTTACACATACATGAAAAAGGAAGAAATTAATGGAAAGCTTGCCATTGTCTTATGGGTGAATGAGTGTGAAATTTTAATTTCTAAAGAAATCTTAGGAGATGTATTGGAAGTATCTCCTATAGGGAAAACTAATTTTCCTTGTCATAAGTGGGATGTTGATGATCTGGACTTAGTCGAAGTGGTCAAATCCAGCTGCCTTCATACTAAGAACACCCAACATTAGACACCTTGGAGCAGGAAATTAGACTTAATACCACGATGCCTTACATCACTTTCAGCTACTTCAATTTTCCCAGGAGTAACTTGGTTAAAAGGTACAGTCTGCTGGACACTTATATGGTGTATAATTTTCTAAAAGGGAATATAATGAATCTTCCAGCCATGATCTTGAGGTTCATGGTGGATAAGGGGAATCATAAGAATATCATCGATTGCCTACTATATAGGATGTTGCTCACCAAGATTTTCAACCATTTTGGAGTTCCTTTTGCAAATCTGAATAGGTATGCATTAGCTAAGTTTCACCCTTCCATTCCCTATCAATTTGGATACAAATTGCAAAACAATGTCTAGGTAGATAAAAGATCAGAAAGAGTAGTAGAAAACTTAGATCTTGTTCTAGACCAACAAACTCCTGTTCCTCCTCAGGATGAAAATATGGCAAAACTCCATAAACAACTGCATAACATTCAAGCCAATCAGGATCAGCTGCAAGAATAAATAGATAACATGTAAAATTAGCTTCTTGACATGAAGATTTTGCTGAGAAAAATCTTTGATCCCTTCATTAACTCTGTTGCTATTCTTTTTTTTTCATAATTTGTTCAAACTTGTGATAGTTCCTTCCTCCTTATACTCTTTTATTATTTTTGATAATGACAAAGGGGGAGAGTTATGTTGATATATGTTTTGTATATTTCTGCGCATATGATGATATATTTCTCAATGCATATCTCTCGATGCTGCCTTGATTATATATGTGATTAATTCTGATGTTGAACTTGCGAAAATCTATGATATATAAACGATAGGTTCCTTTCTTAAGAGACAAGCTCCTTCTAAGTATATATGAACATGTAAAACTAATAGGTATCTTTCGAAATCATTAATTATGCTTTTCATCATCAAAAAATAGGAGATTGTTAGCTCATGGTTTATATTAAACAATTTTGATGATAACTATATACTATTTCAAAATCTAAATTGGATTTATTTCCTTGTCTAGATAGCAGTATTTTTTTAAATGGAAATAAAATCATAGAAAAATTACTTCCTTTCTTGTAGGAACCTTCTTAGTAAACTTTCCTTATTAACATTCAGGAGGATCTTACCTTTTCGAACAATTAGCTTCAAAAAATTTTTTCCAGCAAAGATGATATTGAAAATCCAAAGCCAACTCAGAATTAAGATGAAGCAACGACTAGTTGAAGAAACTGACTATTTAAAGAAGAGCAACAACACTTGTGAAATAACAAACATACACAAACTTTCGAAACATTTGAACAACATCTATATTCTTTATAGTCATATTATTTTTATTAAGAGAGAAATTGTTATTTGAGAATTTACTTTTGATTTTAAATTTTATTTTTCTGTGAGCTTTTAGAAGCTTGTTATACACTTCGAGTGTGGACAATTTGAGAACCTTGAAAAATATATATTTACGAATTTGACGAGGCTCGTCAAATTTAATATTCGGATTCTTAGAGTGAAATATTCAAATTGGATACTTGGGGACCGGACGTAGGCTTGGTTGTTATCCGAACTAGTATAAATCTACTGTGTCATTTTTTTCTCTCTTCCTAACTTTTAAATTTCCATGTTATAAGTTTGTGCTTTTTGTTTCTATGAATTAATAGGCTTATTTCTATTTGAGTTCTAGCAGGCTCCTATCGATTGACAGGCCCTTTTCTTTTTGAGCGCAAATAAGATCCTTTTGATTAATAAACGTCTTTCATATTTTAAATAACTAACAAGATCCTTTCTTTCTTTTTAAACGTTAATAGGTTCTTTTCGAAGTCTAATAGGACATTTCCATTTATCAGCCCATTTTTGTTAAAAAGGATTTTAATGATTTAAAACACCTTACAAATTTTTTACATATAATTCAACCTCCTCTTGCATGTGTTTTCTTTATTAGTTTCTAGGTAAATTGAGAACCATATGTTTAACTGAATTATTATTAAAGAAAACTGCATTCTGGATGATTATTTAATATCAGAAAATAGTGTTATAATTGTTACTAATTAAAAACCGGTCTTTTTCATTAAGTTGATATTTCTTCTATATTAAAAGAAAATTTATTTTACTATCATTACAAGACTAGTTTGAAAGGTTATCTTCCATTTTCATCTGTCAAGTCTTTTACCAACCATGAGGAGAACCTAATAATTGAAAAGCAAAGACTCCTTTCCTTTCTTAACACATAACGCATAGATCTATTTTACCTTATTGAAGCTGAATGAAATTTTTTTATTTTAAGATAAGAGTATAAAATTATATATATATATATATATATATATATATATATAATATTTAGAATCATTACTCGAACTTTCAGCCATATATATATATATATAATTTTATACTCTTCTTAAAATAAAAAAATTTCACTCAGCTTCAATAAGGTAAAATAGATCTATGCG
>JAOSBN010004680.1:0-19113 GCA_027563595.1 Erythroxylum suave | reverse complement strand
TATTAAGAGACCAATCGTCTGACACGTCATGACCCAGATGATTCTTACTGAAGGAAGATAAAAAGTTATAAGAGCCAATAACCACAAAGTTACAGACGGTAATTATTTTGGAAGGAAATATAAAGAAAATCTTCTTAGACAGTTCAGAACTCACCAAGTCTAGAAAACTCTTAAATCCTCTAAAATCACCTTTTTGCAGCACTCTCAAAAACAACTGTTCATCTCAAGACCTTACGGTTACCCTTTCATCTTTAAGTTCTAATCTTAGTACTTTGAAGAAGTTTTCTACTATCTAAAGATGACAATGCAGCAAACAATGATTCATGGAAAGCATGTTGATTTTGAATCCCTGAAGAAGAATTAGATGGATGTTGAACTAGAAGTAGAAGCAGCCGGATGGAGAAATTTCTTTCAGGTTCGTGAAATAGTCTATCTGAATGAAGTATATGAGTTCTGGAAGAATGCAAATGTTGTAGACGATACTATTGTATCAATGGTAGATAAACTGTCGGTCATTGTTACACTGGAGCTAATCGAGAAGGTTAGTGGATGTCCAAGTATTGGGACAGAGGTGTCTTACAACCCTAGATGGATGATTAAAAATCATCTAGAGAAGGAATATATTAATCGACAACTCTATAGATGTAGTGACCCAGAGGACAAGAAGGCTTCGAACCTTGTTCCGAAGGCTAGGGTTCTACATAATATACTCTTTTATTGCATTCTACCAAGGACAAGCTCAAAGAATGCTATTACAACAATAGACGAGCAATGTCTGTTTTATCTACTAAATCATAAGGCCATAAACCTTCCATATCTGATTTTGAGACATATGTTGAAAACAAAGAGGGATACTCATGCCTTTCCATATGGCATGTTGCTGACAAGAATCTTCAGAGATTCTGGAATCCTTCTTGATAGAGGAAACAGAATGAAGATGAACATTAAAAGTGTTATTAGTACGACAACCATTGGAAGAATGAGAATGAGTACAACTTCTATGGCGAGACCAAGGATTGAGGGGGAGCACACTGTTAGAAGCAACGTAAGTGAGAATGTTACTCCCAAAGGAAAGAAGAAACCTCAAACTTCTGAAAGAATGGTTGTAGAAGAAAAGAAGAAATCATCAAAAGTAGCAACTAGAGCTGAGAAGAAGAGATTACAAACAGAAGAAAGCCAAGTGAATCTATCTGATAAACAAGTGTCATTGAAAAGGAAGGTAGAGACACTTGACTTTAAGCAGATTAAAAAGTCAAAAAGATCACCAAGGATATTAACTCTCCGAAAAGATGAGCAGAAGAGAGGGAAAGCACTGTCTCTTGGTGAAGTACCTAAGAAGAAGATAGAAAAGACACCAAAGGCTACAAAGTCTCTAGTCTCAATCTTACAACAAGAACAGACGAAAACGAAAAAAGAGACTAGAATTAAGAGAAAATGGAGTTCGAGAAGAAAAGAACCCAATCACAACCACCTTCAAGACTGGTAGATGAAAGTAAAAAGTTAAAAACCAGTCAGAAAGGAAATATTTCAACTGGAAGCCAACGAAAAGAAAAATCAGCTGAAAACAGAGCGGTGTCTCTCAGTCCTATCAAAAAAGAGGACTTGAAAATAAAGGTGATAGAAGAAGAGGTGCCTGTGAGAAGTAGAAGCTCGATTATAATCAGAGAATCTGTGAAAAAAGTTGGTCAAGGTTCAAGTTAAGCCAATTTTGATCAATAATTGGTCTATTCATCTTCTAAACATGAAGAGAGAAGACTATATGGGATTCTAAAGGATGAGAAGTCAAAACCATATCCTCTGAAGATAACCAAAGATCGGTATACCATCTACCCAGTCACGAGTAGAACAATGATCAAAATTGTACTTGACATACAACCTAGAGCTTCATACATTGTAAGCAATGTGGATAAAAGGATACAGAAGATGTACCCTGAAGAAAAAGCAGGTGACCTATCTGAAGATCAGATACATAAAGCAGCGAGAAACATAGATGAAGCTTGCTATGCAGTATAATTAAAAGGAGTCTGTGTTTCACATCACATCTCAAAGGCATCAGGAAGTAATTGTGGACGCTTCACCACAGATGCAACCTCTAAGGTAGTTGGAAGAGTGACGAGAGGACAGTACAGAACTATCGAGGTTGGACGTATTTCTGTCAACTTAGAGACTTTTGTGCACCTAATTCTGCACTTTAGACCTTTAAGTTCTATATCTTTAATTAAAAATGTCCTTCACTTTCTTTAAAAAACTATCCCAAGACTACTTAGTCCTGATGACCTTGATCTCCCTAAAGGCAAGCAATTCTTCAAACCTCCTAGTTTGAAAATCATTGAGTTAGATGTGTTACCCTCAGAAACATATGTTGTTACAAACCTCTCTCCATCAAGTGGAACTCAACTAGCCAATACTATTGAAATGGAAGAAGTGAGACACTCTCAGAAGTCGAGTCAGGAAGCCCTAGAGAAGGAAATTAAAGAAATTCATCAAAAGGTTGATATTCTAACTAAATCAGTTAGTGATCTACATGAGGAAGTAGCTTATCTAAAAGTATCAATAGAAGACGACCTCAAGATGATTAGAACTAATGTGCAACGAATTTTTTCTGAGATGATGAAGCATCTGAGGTAAATTTTTTGATTAATAACAAATAGGCGGAGAAAAGCTGAAGATAGGGGGAGAAAAAAAATGAAGAATAAGAGGAAGAAAAGAAAAGTACAAAAGAAAAGAAGAAGAGAAGAAAGAAGAAGATAAAATAGTCTGTATATATGTATTTTTGGTTATTCTTTGTTCTATTGTTTTATTCCTTGATTTGTTGTCTTCGTTATTCATTTGATTCAATTTTTATTTCATTCAAAAACTGAATAAAAATATATTTACTTTGATTTTTCTAAAATTATGATTATTTTTTATCATCAAAAAGAGGGAGATTGTTAAGTCAAGAAGACTTTACGATGATCAATTTTGATGACAAATCAAATAATAATAATGTTAGAAACAAATGAACATTTTGACAAATGTGTTAAGTGTGCAGACAAAGTACAGGACACAAACGAAGTCAAGACAACATAGATGCAAAATCAATATAGACGCAAGTTGATATAGACAGAAATCAATATAGACACAAAATATATAGAAGTCACTATAGACGCAAAATAGACGCAAGTCAACATAGACTGAAAAAGATAGACGCAAAGAGATAGACGCAAAGAGATAGACGCAAAAACATAAACGCAAAGACATAGACACAAAAGTATAGACGCAAAGATGATATAGTATCACGTCGGACAGTTACTTAGTTGGAGTTAGTTACAGAACTCAACTAAACGACGGTTATCAATAATCAAGAAGCAGTTAGAGAATGAGGCTATAAATACAAGTCTCAGTCGAAGCTTTCTGGCAATTGATTGAATAAACGAATGAACGATATCAGCGATCTTTGAGAGCTTACTTAGAAAAGAGAATTCTGTAGTGCGATACTGAGAGAGCTATTCCACTGTAACAAAAGCTCACAATATCTTTTTCTAGTGAGAGAAAGAAAAGGCAGATAGCCTGGAGAGGCTAAGATAGCTGAAAGAATACTTTGTAAGAGACCTGAAGAGGCTCTGGAAGAGAGAAAAGAATACTTGTATTTGTTTGGAGTATAGTGGAACACTCAGATGGACTCTGAGGACTGGACGTAGCCTACAGTTTGGGGTGAACCAGTTTAAAAATCACAGTGTCAACTTTCTATCCCTTACTTCAAATTACTTTGTTGTTAAACTACTATATAGAAGTTATTTGCGATTTAAATACGTAATAATTTTTGTGATATCTTCTCAACAAGAAAAAGAAGTTCTTATCAAGTTTGTATTCATTAAAAAAGGGGATACACCATTCAACCCCCCCTTCTGTGTATCGAGTTTCTTGTACATAAAGTGTATACAAACGTGTGATTTACTTCAGATGTCACTGTTAAAGCTCATCAAAAACCCAAGCTTTTGACTCGACTACTGCTATCCTATAGTGAAGTTCGGTCACTGTCAATGAACTGAACTTGTCGTGTACTGTTTCATGGCCTATAGAAGTTTCACATAGGTAGGTGTTACCAGGTTTCCTAGACATCAACTTCTATGGAGTTATGCCTACTCCCTTTTACAACAATTTCACTTAAGTAGAATGAGAAACCGAAGGAGGGGTGGTAGTTTCGCAAACTTTCCGATTCGTTGCTATCAAACAAAGAAAATCAGAAATATTAAAAGAACCAAAAGTAAATCAACACTGAAATTTGATAACGCAGTTTGGCACTCCTTGCTTACGTCTGCGGGGCCGTCACCCAGCCTAATCACTTTCACCGAAGCATAATAGATTTATCCAAGGCTTTACTGAGCCGACACCACTCACCCCTTAACACTATCTCTCAATCTCACTACCCGTGGAAGATTTTCACTCCCAATAACACAATCGACTAGAGGATTTTACTCAACGAAATTATGACTAAAGAAAACTAAATAAATAACTCAAGTGATTGGACAAATTTTAGCGTAAATACAAACACTTGAGAAAGAAACAAAGAACAACTTCCCAATGACCTATGGTCCTTCAAAAAGATCTGACAGTTGTCAATAGATGTGAGCCACTCCACAAGAATAATTTTTCAGCTTGATCAAATCTTCTGTCGAGACTCGCAAGAGATTTTTCAAGCAATACCCTTAAATGCTATCAGCTGAAAAACACGCAAACTCTACTCATAAAACACAAGCCGTGACTCCCATGAGATTTTCAAGCAATACCCACGTATATTAACAATTGAAGAATACGAAACATCCACTCACTGCACACACACAACACTCACGTATATTTCTGCCATAGATCTCGTATATTCATAAACGTGTATAACCAGCTCAAGAACAACACACCCACAGCACACAGTTTACGCACACATCTGCACATGCACTCACAGAAATATACTGCAAGCCTTGTTTGAGTTATTCACCAAAAATCACAGCACCTATTTCTACAGCAAGTTTTTGTGTTTAAACTATTCACCCACTGCACTTCCTCTTTTGTCTCACACAACATACGTGTATTCAGCTCACTTAATATATCATGTTACAGCCTTATGTGTTTCTATTTGACCATCACAATTCATGTTTCTTCAATGCCACACGCACACACATGAACTCCAAGTGCCGCACACTCCAGTTGCTGCACGCTCACCTCAACACTGGTACTGCACACCCTAGCTGCTGTGTTGATTTCCTAATGAATTGACTTCAACTGTAAATACAAGATATGCACAAATCCTTCACACATTAATTGTCCCACTTCAATTCAAACATGCAACAACCTGATCCTTTTAATTTTATCAATCCACAAAATCCACAAATCCAGCAGTAATTTAATTCCAATATCACCATAATAATAGACTCCAATGTGGTGTAGAATTCTTTCACAATCACAAGTGTGACAACCACAATTTTTAAATCCCACTACAATTAAGATTTTATATGTCCAATTAAAATCCCAAAACTAAATAAAAGATATATATATATATATATATATATATAATATCTTAACAATCTCCCCTTTTTGGCATTGTTTGTCACAAATATGAAACTCCCCCTAAATAACATAATTGGACATATAAATTAAATGCATGATCCATATGACAAATAGTCCCCCTTAATCAAACAACAAGTTCCAAAGAATATCACAATTATCCAATCATCCAAATTTCCCCCCTTGGGACAAAAAGATGCCAAAAGGATGACGAATAGTCACGCATATATCTTGAAATCTCCTCCATTATTCAAAACACTAAAAGATATGCCCGAAAGAGAGAGAGATACCTGAGAGAGAGACCTACACTGATGAGAGAGCTTACGAGTTTTCAGTTGAGCCAAATAGAAGTCACAATATAAACTACTAAAAAAATGAGATGACAATAACAACAACAACAAAAACTAAAGAAGAACTAAAGAAAACAATTTTTTCACTTTTTTTTTCCTTTTTTGTTTTTTTAATAGATAACAACAAATTGTACTTTAAAAATGTAAAGCACACAGCCCCCGTGCTCCTCGAAGAAATTCAAACCTGGGATTATTTCTCATCACATTGTCTCGGTCATCAACTGTCTGATTGATTTCTTCATCTGAAGTAACTGACTTATCCTCAGTTTGAACAGTTGCTTCAAAAGCAGTAACTAAGTAACTGACTTATCCTCAGTTTGAACAGTTGCTTCAAAAGCAGTAACTAACTATAAATCTGGACAATTTCTTATTTTTCCTTCACTACATCTTTGTGCTTGTCCTTGACCCTTTCTAACCCAAATAGATTTCGGTACTGAAGGTTGATTCTGAAATGTATATGAGGGATATAGGGTCCTTCTATTTTGACCTCTTTGAAACAACATCTGTAGTAACTTGTAGCATTTTGGCCTTATGTGCCCAATAACTCCTCAAAAATGACACGTGGGTACAAATCTTCGATTCTTTCTCGATGTTTCTTCTTCTCAGACAGATCTAGACATATCATTTTTCTCCTCATTCACCTTAGAATACTGACCTTTGTAACCAATGCCTTGAAGATCCCCTTTAACCTTACCTATTTCCATTAACTTTTCTAGTTTTCTGTGCCTCCATTTAACATTCTCAATCCCTTTTCAGTACTTACCAATTTCATTCTAGCTTCACCAAGCTCATCTAAGTTCAACGTTAATTTCTTTTCTAACTCTTGGATGGTGTTCTTCATGGAGAAATTCTCTTCTTTCAACCTTTCATTCTTTCTACATATTTTCACCCATTTTTTGTATAATAATTCATAAGCCTCGTAAATGTTATCCTTTTTATCAATTGAACCACTTTCATCACTGTCATAATCTGAAATCGAGCTTTGAGTTGAATCATTTGCGTTTTTCCTGAAATTTTCCAATTTTCTCACTTTTTCATCTTCAGTTACTTCCTTCTCAGTTACTATTAAACAAGTAACTAGACTTTTGCTATGTAAAGCAGCTAACGCAGCATCATTAGTGATTCCTTCTTTATTACCATATTCACTCTCGAATTCATTGTTACTTCAAGTGCTAGTAAAGGATTTTCCTTTTCTCTTCTTCAAAGTATTAGTACATTCGGATTGAACGTGCCCAAACCCTTGACACTCATGACATTTGATTCTCTTCACCTTTCATTCACCTTTTTGAGTTTTAACTTGTAATGTTAATCCTTTGCTTCTTTTTTGTTTACCCTTTAAAAGATTCATTTCAAAATTTGTAAGAATTCTAATTAACTTCTCCAATGACAGATCATTGATGTCGCAGGCTTCCTCTACTGTTGCAATTTTTGGAATAAATCTTGGAGGCAGTGATCTCAGCGTCTTCTTGACAAGTTTCTGAATAGAATATTTCTTTCCGAGTTGATGCACTTAATTTGCTATATCTCGGAAACTTTCATGAAAGTCCCTAATGGTTTCATTTTTCATCCATCTTCAGTTCTTCAAACCTCACAGCTAACATCTGTAGTCTTGATGCTATCATAGATTTAGACCCTTCATGAATAGTCTACAAAGTATTCTATGTTTCTTTAGCTGACTCACAGGCTGATATCATTGAGAAGCGTCCTTCATCAACAACACTAAAAATTGTGAGCATTGCTTGTGAGTTTCCAAATGCCCTATCTTCTTCGACTGTTGTCCATTCAGATGGATCTTTTAGAATTGTCTCTCCTTTATCGTCAATAATCATCGAATGCGTCTAGTCATGTAACACTGAGTTCCATGTTTTTGTTCCCTATGCTTGAATAAAGACCCTCATTCGTGATTTCCATGCAGGATAATTGGAACCATCCAACAGTGGTGGTCTGGTGATCGATACACCCTCTCTAGTATCCATGTTCACAAAACTAGGATCTGTACCAACTTGCTACCAAGTTCTGAGTCGGTGACTTTGCTCTGATACCAATTGAGAAGCCAAAGGAGGGGTGGTAGTTTCTCAAACTTTCCGATTCATTTCTATCAAACAAAGAAAATCAGAAATCTTAAAAGAACTAAAATAAATCAACACCAAAATTTGGTAACGCAGTTCGACACTCCTTGCCTATGTCTGCGGGGCCCTTGCCTAGCTTAATCACTTTCACTAAAGTACAATAGATTTATCCAAGGCTTTACTGAGCCAAGACGACTCACCCCTTGACACTATCTCTCAATCTCACTACCTGTGAAAGGTTTTCACTCTCGATAACATGATGGACTCTTGTTAACCTCAACAGAAGATTTTACTCAACGAAATTTAGCGTAAATAAAAACACTTGAGAAAGAAACAAAGAACAACTTCCCAATGACCCATGGTCCTTCAAAAAGAACTGACAATTGTCCATAGATGTGAGCCACTCCATAAGAATAATTTTTTAGCTTGATCAATCTTCTGCCAAGACTCCCAAGAGATTTTTCATGCAATACTCGTAAATGCTATCAACTGAAAAACATGCAAACTCTACTCATAAAACACAAGCTGTGACTCCCATGAGATTTTCAAGCAATACCCATGTATATTAACAGCTCAAGAATATGAAACCTCCACTCACTGCACACATACAACAATCACGTATATTTCTGCCATAGATCTCATATATTCCTTAAGTCATAAACGTGTATAACCAACTAAAGAACAACACACCCACAGCACACACTTTATGCACACATCTGCACACGCACTCACAGAAATATATTGCAAGCCTTGTTTCAGTTATTCACCAAAAATCACAGCACCTGTTTCTGCCGCAAGTTTTTGTATTTAAACTATTCACCCACTGCACTTACTCTTTTGTCTCACACAACATACATATATTCAGCTCACTTAACATATCATGTTGCAACCGTATGTGTTTCTATATTGACCATCACAATTCACATTTCTTCAGTGCCACACACACACACGTGAACTCCAAGTACCGCACACTTCAGCTGCTGCACGCTTACCTCAACACTGTTATCGCACACTCCAGCTGCTGTGTTAATTTCCTTATCAATTGACTCCAGCAGTAGATACAAGATATGCACAAATCCTTCACACAATAATTGTCCCACTTCAATTCAAACATGCAACAATCTCATCCTTTTAATTTCATCAATCCACAAATCTAGTAGTAATTTAATTCCAATATCACCATAATGATAGACTCCAATGTAGTGTAGAATTCTTTCACAAACATAAGTGTGACAACCACAATGTTTAAATCCCACGACAATTAAAATTTCATGTGTCCAATTAAAATGTCAAAACTAAATAAAAGATATATATAATATATCTTAATATACATTTAAGCAAGACCTAGCCTTCCTACATAATCATTGACCAACCAAATCTTGTTCTCGAACAACTCATAACCCTCATAGTTTTTAACTCACACTTTTACATGAATATTATGAAAACATTAAATTATCACATAAGAGCTACAATAAAAACCAACTTTTATTATTTTTCAAAAGTATACAAAAGAATGTTATCTTCTAATGTGTTCTCTTTCGTTTTCCTCTAGGAGTATGACTCAAGCTATTTATAGGCAACTCTAACTTTATAATTCAAAATTCTAATTGAACTAAACTAATTAGATCATCTTGTCTTAATTAGATTAAATCACACAAAGCAATAGGATAACATCCAATCAAACAAGACTTTATATAATAGGATTTATCTACGTCACAGCTAACAAGATAAGATATTATATTTAATTAAGTCTTTAGAGCCTTACATGTCTCCCTCATGCATGTGATACAACTAACCTTCAACCTAAGGTCCATCTTAAGCTATCTTTTGGTTTCATAAATGAATCTTGCATCTCGTCAAAAATTTCCTCGAATGTGCACCAACGCATATCAACTCATCAACGATGCTCATTTTTCTTGCCTACTCATAGGTCTTTGTGTCTTGTTCCATCGTTCTGAATGTCAAATATTGGCCAAGGCTTGTCAATGCTTGTATGATTCCACTATTTTACGGGTCCAATAGTAAGCCTATTGGTCTCAAGCTTCAAACATTCCGCTGTGTTTCAAATGTTTCATTGAATTTTTTCTTTTCATTTCTTCTATTTTATAATTTATAAAAATTGGTTCTTATTTTTATTTTATTTTGATATTTATTTAATAATAAAATTATGATCAATTTTAATTAATTATTTTAGTTCATTTATTTATGTAATTAGTTTTAAAAACAAAATTTAGATTTCTAAAAAATCAATTTTAAATTTAATAGTGAATCTATTTTAAAATTTGAATAAGATAAACTCTAGATTTTTAAACTTTAATTTATCAAAAAAGATTTCGAAAATTTTAAAATTAAACTTTAATTAGACTTGAGATAATTCAACTTATATATTAAAATAATAGTAATTTGAATTAAGAATATTATTTATTTAAATTTTAAAGCGATCTTTTCTCTTAAAATACAACATTCTATTTAATTGAATATAATAATTCATAAATCATATATTCTAAATATTGACTAACTCAATTCACATTTATAAACTTCACTGTATTGTCACTTTTGCTCAATTATTATTTTTATAATTTTGGACTAATTTCATCTCTTTTATTCGAACATACTGACAAACTGCTGCAGCATGTATATCGTGAGCACAACACCAAGAGTTCAAAACAATTGGAACAACACATGACCAAGGACAACAGTCTATCTTAACACATGACCAAGGACAACAGTCTATCTTTAATAACGCAAGTTAATAGAGTTACCATAGTACACAAACAAGGAAACACAGTAACTTCGGGAATCAATGACGGATGGATTTGAAGGAACGAAGGCCTGAAAGCATCCTTACTCAAGAGCACTAGGATTGTTGGACGCATAAGCAAGAATATCATGGTCCTGTTCGAAAAGGAGCATCTCTCTTGGGTCCATGGATATCCAAGCTTCTATACCATCACCCTCTTTTGTTTTGTGCAGCATAATAGTATTCCTGTACGTTATCGTTGCCGGAGTGACCCATGAAGGTTTACCCCAACCAAAATCTATCTCATACACTGGAAACCCACACAAGTTAGAACAGCAATAAGGTGTACCTTCGCTGCTAAACTCGGGTTGTTCGTTGAGGCTACAGTTTCCTGCGATATTGCAGAATTCAATTAAACTTTTTCTGAACTTACCGGCTAACTCATTCAACTCCATTTGGTTTTCCTCGATTCTTGTTGTATTAAACAATATTATATTTCCAATGGTGTTCTCCGGCAATGGTGGTCTCACTCTTTTGCGCATATTCACCAATTGAAACAAGACATATGGACCTGAAGACGACTTGGACAACGACCTTGAAGCCAATATGCCACGTCCAATTATTAACGCCATCACCAAATCAGAGTCAGTCAGATATTGCTGTCCTGAGGGTGATGAGACTCCGTTTGTTTTTCGCCTGAGTTGAGCTATTTTTGAGGCAGGGAAAATAAACCTTCTTCTAACGAACTCTCCTGATATATCAGTTAGCATGGGCGTGTTACGTAAAGCCCTGGGTGGCGAGGATGATGGTTCCAGAAATATAGGTTTAGGTGCAACTTCTTTGCTGCTGTCTTCTGGAATAGTAGTCATTGACGCCCAACTTTGCATAAACGTGCACATTGAGGATCCATCTACAAGTTTATGTGAAGGGCTTAAAGAAATAGCTATTCCTCCGCAGTCGAAGAGTGTAAGTTGAATTGCCAACATACAACCTGAGGGTAAGTTGTTAGTATCCAGAGCAGGACAGAAGTGGTCCAAAAACTCCGCATCCGGATGGTTAAGTAAAGTGGAAAGCTGGCAATCCATGCGAGCCTCCACAAAATAAGCCCCTTCATCATTGCAGTCAACTGCTGTTCCC
Organism: Erythroxylum suave; assembly: GCA_027563595.1. Taxonomy (NCBI): domain Eukaryota; kingdom Viridiplantae; phylum Streptophyta; class Magnoliopsida; order Malpighiales; family Erythroxylaceae; genus Erythroxylum; species Erythroxylum suave. Next base: position 7,279 of record JAOSBN010004680.1, on the reverse strand, counting down.
GCATCGTTTAGCCTCCCTGCTAATGGATAGTAGTGAATCAGTGTTTGAGAGAGTGACTTCTGAAGGGAATTTGACCTTTGGAAGAACATTGAAAGGGCTTCGTGATCATCATTTTGGCAGACATTGGTCTGGTAGAAGAAAATTAGAGTGGCATACTCAGGAGGTACTGGTAAGGGTTCGTCCCAAACAGAAAGCTCAAATGTTTGAAGATGTTGAGGTGTAGAAGATGATGGTTTGATTGTTTTTCTAGAGATGATTTCAAGTTTCATTGTAGACATTTCCAAATCTGTTTGCTTTAATTTTCTTGAGATCACTATAGAGTGTTTTACCTTTCTTATATAGAATATCTATACTCACTCGTATACCCGCTTATTGTTTTTTTTAAAAAAAAAATTAAAGGAATTTTTACTATAGTTAAAACATATCTATTCAAAGCCGTTAGACCTAAGTTGTGACGGGGGAATATTCACCTAACTATTGCAGAAACGTCTCATCCTCACCTGGCGCACGTCTTCTCTGACCAAATCCTCACTCCCCGACCACACGTCTTCTCTGACCTATCCTCACCTAGCACACGTCTTCATCTCTCATGCTTTAAATCCATTCAAGAAAATTGTTTCATTTAATAGTAGGGAACAAACAAATTGAGAGGTTATTGATAATTTCTACAATTGGGAATTATATTGATAAAATACAAAATTTAAGAGATCTAATGAAATTAAGATTATGTACAAAAAACATTATATACAAACTAAGATTCGTGCTCATCGTCACTACTATTTACATAATTGAGGTCAAGTATTTGTTTAACCATCTTTTTCGGCTTGGCCAATTTTCGTTCAATACGATTTAACATTTGCTTATTACATTGTAACTGAGCCTTAAGCGATCGGTTGTCCTCTTGAAGCGTCATTACATATGTCTATCGTGACGACAATAAATCAATTGGCTTAGGGTCATGCTCATGACCTTTGACGCACCCTAATCTTATACCAAGCAAGTTGTTGCAAATCTCATCAACACTTGGGTCATTTCTGTTAGACAATAATCTTTATAACAACTCCTGCATCTTATTCTAAAATTTAAATTATTATTAGTTAGTACTATATAAATAAAATTGTATAAAATTTAAATAATAAATAAATAAGTATATACTTACATAATTATTCGGTGCTTTTTCAGAAGTCCAATCTTCATCTTCTTTGTAATGAGTGGGTTTGTAGAGTGTGATCCTATCACTCTCTTCTCCACGTAGTTTCTTCCGACTCTATTTTATGAAAAAAAAGCTTGAAAGACAATAAATAGTAGTGCATTTACTGGTATAATTATAACTTCCAAACAAAGAATTTACAAATTTATTTTGTACAACCACAAATGATTTGGAGCCTTAGTTGTGAGGAGTTTTCATTTTTTCTCTATTAACCTTGACTTTCGCACATTTTTTCAAAATAAAGATAAAAAATTGTCATTAAATTGTGAAATAAGGTTAATTAAAGCAAATGTGAAGAGAAAGAAGACAAATTTTAACATTGGTAGAGGATTAATAATCACATATTTAGATCCAATTTTCTGGAGTCACCTATTTGGGAATATGTCTCCTTGCTTCTGTATCCGGAGGAAAAAATTTGTAGTATTTATGTAGTCGATAACGATGATTCTTAATCCTTTGTTTCAACAGTGAACTTACACAACTTGACACTTCAGGCTTCTCAATATCGACAAAATTGAGCTTCATTTGTGAACAATAAGTAAAAGTAAAATTAGTCTTTAAATAATTAAAAATATACATAATTAACTAAATTGAGAAATTACCGAAACTTTTTCGAGAGCATTTTGTAGCAAGTTGTCTTCTTTCAACTACTTGGCATGTTGAAGGCAAGGTAGTTAAGTCCTGACAATGACCCCTAACTCACTAGACAATTTTGTTGATTAGATCTTGTCAACAGAATGACCTTGTGAGGAGTCAATATGAACGAACAACTTCTTGTTTATTGCAACTTTCATGCGTTGCAACTTAGAACCTTTAGTGATACCTTTACCTCTTTGCCGATGTCACTATTGAAACCTGAAAAAATAATTATAACACAAAACATATTAAACATGTAAAGATATATTTGAGCATGCATATGGAATGCAGAAAGTGTCCTATGCATTAGTTCTTTCCATCGACAATTCATTTGTGGGACTTGATTACCAAATGAATTTTATTTAACATAGTAATTTTATGATATATTGAATTTTCAAAATTAAACTGTTAACATCAGTTCATCGATAAATGTCGACAAGACGATTAGTTTTCAATGGTAGAAAGGAGCTCCGATGGGAGGAATGTGGGAAAATTCTACCTAGTACAGAAAAAATGTATGCAGATATTTCATCATCATACACTAATCACCACTTGCCTTCCATGGTCGATCTTCTTTTTCAAGGTTTTTAGTATCATCTGAATTACCTCTCTTTCTTAATTATTTATATCTTATTTGTATCATAGTAAGCTATTAGATGTACGTTTGATTGTATATATTGTCTTGTGTGAAGCTTACTCCAATATTTAAGAGAACATAAAAGAAAATGGAAACAGTGGCAATATTCCAAGGGCTGGTACAAGATTAAAGTAATTGGTTGTTTTTTATCAATTGTCGATTCCATTTACTATATCTACTCAATCAAGTATGAATGTGATCAAAAATTTGGTTTTGTAATACATTTTCACTTAACTACCTATTTAAGTGCCATACTAATTGTGTCTTAGGTGAAACACATTGCACTATAAGTTCATCTAATTTAGAGATCCATACCACATCTAGGGATTCGTTCACTGTATCCTTTATAAGTTTAGCTATAGCCAAAAAGTTGTTGAAAGCGGGTGTTAATAACCCAATATCTGAAAGAAGATCTTTCACTGTTTTAATTGGTGTCTTCGAATGTGCAAGGACCCTTATTGGAAATCCAGACATAGGACACTCATTTACTTTTACCGATTCTCCCGTCACTTGGAATAAAAATTAATTATTTGATTTCCTTTTCAATGAAATAAGAGTGAAACTTTATTTATTGTTATATCTGGAAGAATTTTGGAAACAATCTCTCTACTAGTTAGGGATAAGGTTGCATATTATTGATTCTCCTCAGACCTTGCGTATTAGTGGGATTTATATAGGGTATTGATGTTATTGTTGCTTTTGTTGTTGTCCTCTATTTGTAAAAAAAGTTAAACTTTTAATTACAATCTTTTACCACTTAGCTGCATACATCATTATATTATATTGCTTACAATTTTCAATTTTTAATGTATTGTTATTTTATTGTTAATAAATATTAATGATTAAGAATAATAATCAACTTAAATTAATTAAATTTAAATCTTATTGATATGTTAAAATTTAGGTATGTTTATATTTTAATATCCAAAAAGAAAATTTATAGAGTTTTTATGCGTTAACTATATATTTAAACAAATTTAAAAACGAAACATAAGTAAAAAATATGAAAAATCATATAAAAAGGTCAATTATAATTAATCTTAGGATTAGTAAGCACATTTACCATTAAAAAAATTAAAAAATTAACATTATTAATACACAATTCTTTAACAAGTAAATATCGCTTGTTAACTTGAAAAATACAAAACAGGAAAAACAAGAACAAACAAAAAACAAGTAATGCGGACAGAGAACGACCAAACGGAAACCAAAAGGACAATAATATCTTTCAGCTTTTGCCTTGAAGGTTGAAAGGGTGGAGATATCTAGAAAAGTAACTATAAACCACGTGTCATAATTGCCTCAATGATTCACTTTCTCTTTTTTTACACATGATTTGAAAATTGACAAAAGCTAACACAAAAGTGTAAGAAATTTAGCATAGCTAAAATTATGCCCCGCGCAAAATGTCACATTCTACATGTTACAAGCGTCGGTGAAAGTCCAAGCTTGTTACAAAAAGCATGGTTAAAATAATTTAACAACAACATCTGATTTTTTTTCACTTTTTCAGAAGAGCAAAATGAAAATGGTGCAGTCCGTATTCTACGGGCTAAGTACCGACTCGCTTAGTACCACTTTCCCCAGACGATAGACCGCCACAGGGTGTTGACTCTTTGGCGAGGTATAGCGGCAAATTGGCACACTGTCTGCCAGGGTATCTCCTGGCACCTGGGCAATGGTAGACATCTCTTTCTGGCCGAATAATTGGGTGCACAAATGGGGCCCTCTCTAAGCAGTGGCCACCTCCCCAATCCTGATGAAATCCTCTACAACAAAGTGGCAAATTATTGGACTGACAATGGACAATGGATGTGGCATACATTCCAGCAATACCTCCCTGAGGTGGTGTGTATGAAAATTGCAACATTATCCATAGACACCAAGGCCCCTTCAATGGACACCATTTGATGGGCTCATACTGAACATGGCCGCTTTACAGTCGCTTCGGCCTACGAAATCATCGATGGTCAGGTTCCGGATCACCAGGCGAATCTCTAGGTGTCCATTTGGAAGTGGACAGAGCCCCATCGAATCCGTTCTTTCCTCTGGCTCCTGACCAAGACGAACCAACAACGTTTGGCACGTCATGTCGATGGGGATAGCAGTTGCCACTTCTGTGGCCAGGAGGAGTCCACCCTACACGTCATGCGCGATTACTCGCAGGGACCACCTTCTGAAAACAGTTTCCCCGGAGAGTATTCACAACGGATTTCTTCGAACAGGACTTGGGGAAGTGGGTTCATTCCAATCTCAAGCCCCCCTTCCTGGCACTACCTGAAGATTGGGCTACTATTTTCGGCGTTGCTTGCTGGATGCTTTGGTCTTGGCGCAATAAAAGCATTTTTTAAGCTGACTTTGAGTGGCCAGAGCATGGTCATCAAGCAGTGCAGGAGTTTGTAGGCTGGATAGAGAAGGCAAGGATTGTCGAAAGAAGCGTCTTCTCCATGCAGGGACTTCCAAGGGGGTAGTCCGGAGGGATGGTCCAAACCACCGACGGATTGGCACAAACTCAACACCGACGGGGCTGTTAAGCCAGTTTCATCCAACGCTTCAGCAGGCGGATTACTTCGTGATTGGAACGGAACATGGTATGGAGGACTTTTACATCACATTGGAAAAGACTCGCCCCTTACGGCAGAACTATGAGGAGTTCACTCAGGCCTCACCATGGCGTGGTCGATGGGATTCCGCCGTATCATTCTTGAAGTGGACTCCTTGGAAGTCATCAATCTTCTTTCTTATTTCTTCTTCCTATCCAGGGACTGACAGAAATAATTTTTTGTTGACAGGTACCCGAGAGTTACTTCACAGAGCTTGGGAGGTGCAAATTTAGCATATACACCGCGAAGGAAACCAGCGTGCTGATACTCTGGCTCATCTCAGAAGCTTGACAGTTCCTGGCGTCCATCTCTTACAAGATCCTCCTTTACCTGTTCTTCATAGTCTTCACCAAGACAGGCTAGGCACTTTATATCACCGAGTCAAGCATTAGCCGCGTGCTTGTGTGTTTTTCTTAGTTTTTCTGTTTGTATTTTCCCTTGAAATTAAAAAAAAATGAAAATGGTGCACGATCTCTCCCCACAGTCTTGCTAATATGGCAAAAAAATTTCAACCACAAGTCTCAATAACCCTATCCCTCCAATGTTTGTGCACTCCTCCCTACGACAAAGCTAAATAGATGTTAAACACATATTACTCTAAGTGATACTAATTGATGGTAATGTATTTTATCTTATGACTTTCAATAACTAGTATTTTTGTTTTTCAAATAGAATAATATTGTTATATTTAGTGATCATGGAAAACATTATGTAAAAGACATTCTTTTAATGCAGATCAAAATGCATTATAAAACTATTGAAAAATAATAATTTCTATAATTACTCTTGATAATCAAAGGTTTAAATTTTTAGGTGATGATGGGTAGCTTAAAGCGGTAAAGATTTGTTAACTGTGATGAAAGGAAAATTATAGTATGACCTATATGTCTTAATGGAGAAGACAATAATGAAATCGATGGTAGTGTCTCGACTTTTAACGTAAAATGATGACAGGACTGCAGTATGGAAAAAAATGTACCAATAGCAGATGCTAAAGGAGTATAAATGATACCATAACAACCTAGAACATATGCTAATGGTATGAAAACTATAATTTAAAAGATAAAACAATGTCAAGAGGAAAGCATCAAAACAATATGACCAAGGATAGAGAAAGATGGACCATCAAGCTGTAAAAAGTATAACTTGATGTTGTAATCCATATTTTTTGTAAGCTCATATTAAACTTGGTTTAGAGTTTTCTTAATTTAATAGTATGTCAAATCTTGACCGTTAATTTAGTATTTGATGCACGTACAAGATTTAATATAAACAAAGTGTATATAAACTAGTCATCTCTCTACCCTAATAAAGTTTAGACAAAAACAAATACAAAACTTAGGTATTTCTATATTGAGCTATCCATCAAGCTATTGTAAAAGAGGGTTAAGAGAAAGAAACTAGTTTGTGATTGTTGGAAGCTTTCTTTTTACATCATAACGAATTCCGCATAAAGAAAATGATTTATTCACTTCATTTATGTGGTTATTATTATATTCAATATCTGAATAGACACGCATGATTAATTTATGATTCATGATTCATGTATGATTTATGTCTTTGATGTTTAATTGTTAAGAACCAAAAAACTTACATTTGGTATCAAAGCCATAGATTTTGAATAGGTAATAATCCTTAAATTATTGATTTGATGATTGTTTCAATTAAGATGTTAAAAAAATGATTTTGGGGTTTTGTATAAAGAATAATTCTTTCACCTAAAACTTTTTGGGGGAGCTTCTCGGACGATTGTTTTAAGCATGTTCTTCCCAGTTGTCTCGTCCATGTGCCTCCCCCCTCTGTCATGTGTTTTTCTTTTAAAACCAGAATCCGTTAGAAATTAAAGAAAGAAGATACCGTTAGGCGAAAGAGAGCGCAAAGTGACAATACTTTAAAAGCCATATCAAGATTAAGGTTTTAATATCTTGGAGTCCCACATGAATGATATTCGGTGATTGAAAAATTTTGGCTGGACAGATCTTTTGTTCCATTTATACTATTCTTATACTGTTTTGTTAAATAAAAAAAATTATAAAAATTATTAGAACAAAGTAGTAACATAATAAGATGTCAGAAGCAAGGTTATGAATTCCGTTCCGTTCCGGCCGGAAAACGGAATTCGGATCGCGTTTTCGGTACCGGCCGCAAATACCGGCCGGTACCGGGTGTTTCCGTTGGGTACCGGCCGGTACC
>JAOSBN010004645.1:0-12872 GCA_027563595.1 Erythroxylum suave | reverse complement strand
TGTGCCTTTTGCATTTGATGAAAATTGTATGTTTGCCTTCAACAAACTATAGGAGCCATTAATATCTGCTCCAATTCTATCACCACCAGACTAGACACTTCCATTTGAGGTTATGTATGATTCAAGCAACCAAGCTATAGGTTATGTGTTAGGCTAAAGGAAGGATAAAATGTTGCATATGATCTACTATGCCAGCAAGACCCTTGCATGACTTTAGGTTAATTACACCACTACAAAAAAGGAATTACTTGTAGTAGTGTATGCATGTGATAAATTTCGACAATACCTTTTGGGATCAATGGAAATTGTATTCAGCGATCACATGACATTAAAATAACTTTTCAACAAAAAGGATGCAAAACCAAGGCTCATTTGACTAGTGTTACTTTTACAAGAATTTGATATAGAAGTGAGAGATAAAAAGTAGCAAAAAATGTGCAAACCACTTATCCAGGCTAGAAGGAAGGGAATGCAAGCCAAATGAAGATATTAATGAAAATGTCCCTAATGAACCTGATCCTTAGCCACAATTGTTTAAGGATGCTCAAACTTTCGTGGAATAATGCGATCGATGCCAGAGAATAGGTAATGTCTCTAAAAGAGATGAGATGCCTTTATCCAACATTTTAGAAGTGGAAGTCTATAATGTATGAGGCATCGACTTTATGGGCCCTTTTGAATCTTTAACGAGAAATATGTACATTCTAGTAGGGGTGGATTATGTTTTGCATTGGGCTGAAGTAATGGCATCTCCAACCAATCATGGAAAGGCAGTGTAAAAGTTCATCAAATGGTTATTTAATCAGTTTGGAGTGTCACGTACAATAATAAGTGATGGAGGTACATATTTCTGTAACAGATCTTTTGATGCCCTTTTAAAAAGATATGGAATGCACTACCATAATGCTACACCTTACCATCCGCAGACTAGTGGCCAAGTAGAAGTTATCAACCAAGAGTTGAAACAAGTTTTGGAAAAGACAGTGAACTACTCCATGAAGGACTAGGCAATAAAGCTAGAAGATGCATTATGGGCTTATAGGACTGCTTTCAAAATATCTATCGGAATAACTCCTTATAGGCTTGTAAACGGAAAAGATTGTCATTTATTGGTCAAACTAGAACATTGGGTGCATTAGGCGATAAAAACATTAAATTTTGATTGGAAGCAAGCAGGCGAAAAGAAACTTTTTCAACTGGATGAACTTAAAGAGTTTCGTTATAATGAGTATGAAAACACCAAACTATACGAGAAAAAGGTAAAGAAGTGGCACCGTTCTCATCTTAAACAAAAGGAATTTAAAGTAGAAGATGTAGTTCTGCTTGATAATTCAAGATTGAGGTTGTTTCCAGGGAAGTTAAAATCTCATTAGAGTGGACCTTTTATGGTCGTTCAAGTTTTCAATCATAAAGCCCTCAAACTAGAAAATGCTAGTAAGGAAACTTTTAAGATGAACGGGCATCGTTGCAAGCTATATCTCAGAGGAACGATTCCCAAGGACAAGGAAGTGATTTCCTTTTGTTCGAACAATTAAGGCACCTCTGCAGATGCAAGGTCAAGCTAATGACCATTAATTAGCACATTTAACAGTTTTATAGAAATTGTTAGGTTTAATTAGAGGTCCAGCGGATTTGTTCTCATCTCTACATCACCATGAGGCTTAGTTTCTAACCCTTTTCTTTTAAATTTAGTCTTTATTTTATTTTGTCTTATTTTAATTTATGTTTCTTCTTTCTATATGTGTTTGTTTGTCTCCTTCTCACATTGAGGACAATTTGTTGTTTAGGTGTGGGGAGGGTTATGTGTTTTACCTTCAGTGTGAATTTTGCATATTATATGATAGTTCGTTTAAGTTCTATAGTGTGAATTGTGTGAATATGTCAATGGTTTAGATGGAATGAAATTTCTTTAATTTTGAACATAGTCTATTAGGTTGTGAAGAGTCATTAGTTCACAAAATTAGTGATTTGGGTTTTTTTGGCTGAATACGCAAGTTAATTAGGATTTAGTGTCAGTTGTCACCCTCTAAATTGTCACATTTATTCATTATTTTATTTCTTTCCACTAAAGTAGCTTCCTAATATTTTTTTCATGAAAACAAGTAGCTAAAGCAACAAGTTGGATTAAATAATAAAAAGTGTTAATTTTAAATAAATAACTATTCTGTTGGCCTTCAAGTTATGAATAGAGCTAGTAGCTAGTTGAGAACATGATGTAGCTCAATAAATAGATTGACATGCATCACAATTGTGTGCCTTCACGTCAAAAGGCTATAATGATGTTCTAACCAAGCAGCTTAATAAAAACATGACTTGGTCGACTAACCAGATCGACATACATCACCAATGTTTGACTTCAAGTAAAAGATTAAAGACTAAGTCCATGTCCATTAAAAAATGTCTTCTATTAAAACCTACCAAACTTGTAAATAGCTTGGCTTTTCATGAAAACGTACTTAGGAGTAGTTACAGAGCTTGAATGATTGAAGAATTATTAATGTGTGTGTACAACTGAAATGGGTTAATAACTTGACATTTGGGTCTAGATTAATATGTATGTTTAATCTAAAGCTCTTAAGACGCAGATTTTGCATATTAATGAATTGGAACAATTTGAATGATTGTGCTTAAAGTTAAATTTCTTTTATAAAGTTGAAGTCAATGTCTCGTTACTGCATTGTGTGCTTTGTGCTTTTTTATGTATGTTGTTTTGTTTACTTGAAGATAAGCAAACTTTTAAGTGTGGGGATGTTGATAAGTGTATATTGCATCATGTTTTAGGGCACAGTGTGATATGTGTTTAGCTATTAATTCAATCATTTAGTATGTGTATCAGTTAGAATTGTGTTAGTTTGTTAATTATTTGTGTTTTAAGTCTTTATTGGTTAGTACAAGTCTTTGAGCTTAAATATGTTGTTTTTTAGGTACCTTAATGTGTTTGCTATTGTTTTAAGGTTGATATCAAGAACGGAGAAGTTTCGGGAAAATGCGGACCTAAATAACAAGCCACGATCATGACAAAAGCCTAAGACTTGACCCATGATCGTCACAAAAACCCAGGGAATGGTCCACGATCGTAGCCGGCATCAGGCAAGCACGTAGACTCTAAAAAAAGTCAAGTTTTGAGGGATTTTTTGGATAGGATCCCAAAAAACCCTAGAACTACTTAGAACACAAGGGAATATAAAAAAAAAAAAGAGTTAGGCAAGCTTTTGCATCAGCCACTTTGAGAAACCTTAAAGAGAATTCATCGAGAGATTGAGGAAGAGAATAAGGAAGAGAGAAGAGGAGAAGAAGCTGACTCGACGTACTTCCTAGATCAGGATGTTTCCTAGCGTCACTGCCTCCCATCCTCCATTCGATTGTATTTCCTACTTATTTTTAGTTTTATCATTGTATAGAAGTGGACTGAATTGTGATGATAGTATATGGAATGTCAAGGATGTTCTAAACTCACCTTCAAAGTTTTATTCTTGAATTAATGAAAATTTGATTGTTATGCCTTTATTAGATTTGTTGTGGATTGATTCAGCAATTTCATAATTCGGTAATAAATAGAGATGGTGAGTCGAGTAAAGATTGATTAAATTGGATTAACAAGAGTTAGGTGATTTAATAAAACAAGAATCGAATCAGATCGAAAAATTGTGCAAAGAGAGATTTTGCATAGGTTTCCAATAGTTTATTAGAAAAATTCAAAACTAATTAGGATTTTGGATAGATTGTAAATTGAGAGGTTGCAGCTCCCATAATCTAACTATGGTTTGTGATTTATGGTTAATGGTTATAACTCGAGAGAGAGTAATTAATCCTAGGATAGTCTAGAACCAACAATCCGATAATTCATAATTAAGTTAGATTTAAGGATAGGAAAAATTCCCCTTTTCTCAATTGGTAATTTCTTTTCATTGATTCTTGGGTGTGTTGCAATTTCTTAATAAATAGTAAAGTTGTCTTTGATTCTTAATTTGATTGATTAAACTAAATTCTTGTTTTAGTTTTGTTGCATCTTGGATTTCTGTTATTGTTTTTGGCCTTAGATTTTAGGATTAAATTAACCCCCTCCTCATGATATCAACACCTTCGGTACTACACTAACAAACCATGCTCTTATAGATTATTGAGGGTTTAATATTAAAACTTACACATAATAAACACATGATCATACAACAACTTCAATAGAATACCCTGTAATTCTAGTAGGATGAAAGGAGATCTTAGTCTAATTTCCAAGATTCAAAGAGCCAACATAACTCAAGTACATCTTTAGAAAAATTTCTTAACATTAAGACTGCTAACAATCTTTAAATTCAATAGAATATGCAGAAATTCCAATAAAATATGCAGTACCTATTTTAGCAACGTGTATATCAAATATGACAGGATACCCTACAATTCCAGCAAGATGTATTATCTCGATAGGGAGATATCACACATATGGAACCACAAAGTGAAGAGGAGCAGCCATATCAACTCGAGGTTTATCCAATAGATACTAGTGTGGAAAACTTACAGAGTGATGAGGAGCTTGAGAATCTTGAGAGCAATAGTCAAGGAATTGCTTATGTAGAAGAAGTTGAGGAGGAGCTTGAAGCAGAATATGATACATCATTTGGCTCAGAGGTAAGTGTTGAGTCCATAATTATTTTTAAGAATAACCATTCACCTTTGCCTAGCAGGCTGGAAGAATTAAACGAAGAAGAAAAAGGAGAAGAGTCATTCAAATTATTTCAAGAGAACGAGGGCTCAATAGAGATGAAGAATCTAGAGATAGAGAAGAAGCTAAAGGTGGATGATGATCAATTAAGGTCTTATCTGAAAGAACCTCACGTGGAGGAATCGCATATGCCACCAAAAGATCATAATTTTTTCACCTTAGGAGAAAAAGGAGTCGAGCCAACGATACTAATCAAAAGCACTTCTTTGGAATTAACCTAAGGGAAGTAAATTTCTTTTCTTTACTTTTTCGCATTATTTTTTTTATGCATGTGTGTTTTCGAATTTGTTTGTTTTACTTATTTTAAGTTTTCAATCAAAATGAGAGAAAGAATAAAACAATAAAACAAATGTTTTGTCATTTTCTATTACTTCTAGGATTATATAGTCATGATTAAAGTGTGAATTGACTAGAGAATTTCTTAGCAACTTTTTCACGTACTTATACTTTTGTGATTAGAGTAGTGACTAGTGGTAGACAAAGCTGGTGAGATTTTGAGCCTCATTAGACTGGCATATTCATATCACTCTCATTATCTTTTGATAATGTGTGGCCTTCATGACATGTACATCCTAATTTTGCCTTGAATTTCTAGTCTAGACCACATTTGTATGATATGCATTAATATGGATATGATTAAGTATTCTTTTCTTTTCCAAACTACATTAGCCAAAAAGTTTACCGATTATATGATTTTCCTTTTTGATAAGACCCTTTAAGCTTTATTTTCCTCTTCTTTGTGTATTAACCACATTATATGCTTTAACCTAACTAAATCTCCTTCCTAAGCCTTAAAACTAATAGAACATTTGTTGATTGTTAAGTTTGTAGATATATAAAATTATAAGTGTGGGGGTATGCATATGTGTGGGTTGGTTATAATGTTGGGATGTTATTTTATATCTTTTCATTGAAATTCCCATATTGATGTAGTTTATTTTAATTTTTATAAGAGAAAAGAAAAGAAAGGAAAAGAAAGAAAGAAAAGAGAAAAGCAAAAGAAAAGAAAAGAAAAAAATTAAAAAATGTTTAAACAAATATATTAAGGAGGAAGTGCATATGACGTTTGCAAGGTTATTCATACTTAATGCATCCTCCTAAAGTTATATTGAATGGGTTACTTGAATATATTGAATATGAGGTAGATGTTGGCTTCAAAAGGTCACTCTTTGTGGTTTAAATGTATTGTCATCAATTGTATGAGTGATCCCTTCGAATTGGTATATACTTCATATGGTTTGTGTATGAGAGCTTAAGTTTGAGTTATGAAACTTGTTTTTGAATTCATAATATTTGATGAACAAAATAGTGAGTGAATGTTGATTTTTGCAATTCATTGTATGTTGAGTGTTGCTTTTGTTTCACTAGCTTTGATGACTTTCATACTACTTGACCCAAATGCATCTCACCTTACCTTTGCCACATTACAACCTTGAAAAGTCCTTTGATCCATGATTTTACATGTGAACGTTAGTGGTGAAGAAATGAAATGATATGCAAAGTTATGGAATGACATGATTATGAATGGTGTTGAGTGTACTTATGGATATATTTTAGTTAACCACATTTTTCAAGTCTACCATTAGATTGCTCAGTTTCTGAAGATGATGAATGTTGATTGATCATGAGTAAAAGCTTGGAATGTTGACTTCTTATTAAGATTTTTGAAAGTCATTCATCTTTGCTTATGATTATATATTCTTGGAAATAAAAGGTGTTTTGGGCTGAATCGAGGGGGAGCTTTGGGAGCTTCGAGAGATCACAAAGATGGAGATAAGTAGTCCACTATAAGGAGACCCATGGATGAGTAGCTTTTCGATACCAGTTCGGAGGTGACATCAACGCCAATGACCCAATTAAGCACTCTTTCTTTGTTTTAGTTGTTTCTTTCTCTTACTAGAAATTGATTATGTTGTCCCCTATTAAATGATTTGGGTTTTATGTAGGGATAATTCTATTTTCGTCATTTTTTGGTTATTTGCGTATAAACCCATTGGGTATTGTGAAAAGATAATTTTAATGCATTCATTAAATCGTTTATTTATAGACCCATTGGCAGAATTTCGATATAATCCGTAATTATTATGTTGAAATTCATGTGCAGTGACTAATGATTCGTAATCATTAAAGATAATATAACCTAGGTTAAATGACACATCATATGTGGTTATTGCCTTGATTAATCAGTTTTCGTAATTAATAATGCTACTACCCAATTGAATTTAAAAATCGTATCATAGGTTTGCATTGCTTTTATTAGTTATTTTAGATCTATTTTATTTTCTTATCTCTAAAACGAAAACTTCCCTAAACCTAAACATTGATTAATTTTAGTTCAACAACTTTACACACACTCTCTATGGGATCGACCTAGACTCACCACTGTTATAGTAATACTCTAGTTTTTATTTTGACTAGTGTTACGACATGCTGTCACACTAGCTTAAATCTTACAACTTTCGTCTAAATCATTATTATAATTAAGATAAACCACCTAAATACATCCTTGGATCTTTGATGAGACCCTAGCTCCTTTTACATGTCCAATAGCACTAATGTTCTACATTACATTAATCTCAGAATACTATAAGACCTTATAACAAATTCATTAAAGAACTTCTGATCCAAATAATCACTTTCACTAAATGATAAACGTATTTTGGATTTATTAACAATTAATGCTACATTGGAATCTTTCCAATCTCAAAATAATATTGTTTCAAGCAATATATACCTTAACTAGGATTAACTTACAAAATTAATATCCTTATAAACTTCAACTTAAATATCAATTCATATATAGAATAATGGATGTCTTTAATACTTCACAAGTATTAGATATCTCAAATACTAAAGACCGCTAGTACAGTATCTATGTATTTTGAGTATAATAGGTTTCAAATCTATCTCTATAGATTTAATTCTCATAATTAAGTTGTCACCTTTTTTAACAATATGAAATGTTCTTGAATAATTATATTTTCAACCATTGTAAATATAAGTTATTGTTCTCTCTATGAGTAATATGTCTCTACGTACACCCATTAAATAGAAAAAATATACTTTTATTAACCTTTTTGTAGACATAATAAATTTATAATCGTATCTAAAACAAACTCTTTAAATTCATCTTAAAGTGAATCTTTAAAGGTCTTGTAGTCTTTTAATTATACATCAAATGTATCAATAAAGGAACCAGTTCCAATTGGATGTATTTTCATAAGATTTGAACTTTTAAAACTTCATCTTACTCCCACTACTTATCATAAGAACCATTCTCCTAGTTCATTAAAATAAAAAATTTGTTTAATGGGTTTGTAAGATTACATCGAACATTTTGGATATCTCATAGTCTTTTATTATCAAATTTAGTTATAAACTTTATTGGATAATACATGTTTTAACTAAGCATAACATCCTGACATTATTAACTTTGACTCTTTAAAAGTCTTGGCATTTTATATCGAATATGAAATCTTGCCAAGTAATTTAATATAAAAATTTGAAGGTAAGTCATAATATTTTACATAGCTATAAAAAACAAATATTGCATTATACTTTATCTCACACTGTATACTTCTTGTTACACAAATCCATACTCTTATAGACTTTAATTATTGAGATATTTCTTCGAGAATATCATTCCTTATAAATAACCAACAATTTTATATATTATCAAAGTGATTCGGCATTCTCATTCCTTAATTTTTACTTAAATTTAAACATTTTAAACTCAAACTTTTCAATCTATATTTCATTTAATACATCCAACTATATCACATAAGGTCATCAATACTTTTGATGAAATATAAGAATCATCCTTTTAGAATTGTCATTTTGTCCAATATGTTACATGTATAAATTTAACAATTTAATGCAATGATTATCCTTTAACCAAAGGTTAATTTGGTTATTCTTCAACTTAACAAGTTTCATAAATTTCATACAATTCATAATCAAAAGGATACATATATCCTTGTATATAACTTTCTGGTTCTCATCACATTTATTTAACCAATATAATATAATAGGATGGTCTCAATTGTCAAACTTTATATTCTTGTCACTTATGTTAAGCATAAGTCTATCTTGGTCCAATACATACAAATTTTTTGCATAAATATAGATTAATTGCTTTTTCTTAACATTATATTTCTTTTCATGCCTTGAATATTTTAATAATATTGAATATAAATTCAATATCAATACTCATAAGAATGAACTATAAATATATATTACCAAAATCATATTTCATATAGGCAAAAAAAATTCATGAAATCATTTCTCCTAATGATAATTATTATCATTCTATAACAAAAGCATTCAATTATGGTCCATATTTATGCTTTTAGTAGGCTAAATTGAATAGAATCATTTTATCAAGGTACCATACCTTTCAACTCTACTTTATGCAGCCTCTTACATCATACTATCTCAATGTTGACATTAGTCAACTCAAAATATTAATGCACTTTGTCATTCATATGATTTTAACTTATCCTTGAAACTTTGTCACTAAATCCTCGAGAGGGATTATAATAAAATTACATAATAAACATAAAATATATTTTTAAGAGGTCTTTTCAATTTAACCCATATCCAAGAAATTTTGATCACTTATTCATAGTATCAATTATACTAAGCAAACGGTAATTTATACTTAAAAAATAAAAAAGTAATGAAAGAAAATAATTGATTATAAGAAGAGATGAGTAACGAGAGAACGACGAGAGAGCAACAAGCTATGACACATACCTTTTGAGATTACAGATGGGTAACAAATCCTTCTCTATGGCTTCATCTTCTTCTGCTACCCAATCTCGCATCCCTTTTTCCCCTATACCTGGCTTGCACCCATCTCCCCCCAAAAATCTGAAATCCCTAATCAAGCCCTTGACCAAAACACTAATCCCAACTCCATCGTCCCCTTTAACTATGAATGCACCTTTAGAAACTAACCATTCCTTCATCCCTCACCAATTCACCTCAGCGACACAACCCCGCATAGTTGAGGGAGTTACTGTCTGTTCTCAGGCGAGAGAACCTGAACCAGCCCCCCACTCACTTGAGATCAAAAACACGGGGAATACTAGATCATGGAAGTCAGTTGTGTCCGACGGTTTGGCAGATGTCACTGAAGCAACCGTTTTAACCTATTTTCCCCCGGAGGTTAAGGATTAGATCTATGTCATCCCCCCTCCAGAGTTAGCAAAGAAGGGTGCTGTGCAATTCAGGTTAGCATTGATAGCCTTTTTCATCGGTAAGCGTCCTACTTTTCCTGTAGTACAATGTGCATTAGCAAAAGCATGGGTAAAGCTTGGACTCAAGGAAACTCTAATTACTAGTTCAAATAATTTTTTGTTTAAGTTTGATTCAGAGGAAGGATTGAAATTGGTGCTAGAAAATGGTCCTTGGCATATCCAAGGAAAGCCCTTATTTCTAAGAAAGTGGAGTCTGAATGGGGGGGAGCATGAGGAAGTAAAGTTTGCTCTGGAATGGGCTAGGTTCCAAATGTACTAGTAGAATACTGGAAGACTGAAGGTTTAGGTAGAATTACAAGTGCTGTGGATCACCCACTCCTTATGGATACATAGACGGCCATGATGTCTAGGATTGTGTGTGTTAGAATGTGTGTGGAATTAGAGTTATAGGGAAATTGGCCCTCTTCTTTCCAACTGGCTACTTACAATAAGGAAGGGATAATAATCTTTAAGGAAATACGAATTGAGTATAAATGGAGGCCGGATCATCAAACTCAGAAGAAGGAATGGACACTAACAGGAAGAGTGTTTGAGACTGGATTACAACAGGAGTTGGAGAAAAAAAAGGAGTCGATAACAAATAATTCAACTCAACAAGAAATGTAGCAGGGATTACCTATGGTGCATACTAATCAAAATCAAAAGGAGACTAGTACATCAGGGATACAAACTGAGCAATGTAAGGGCAAAGGATCTCAACTGATTGATTATCCTAAAGAGAAGCCAACACTAAGTGATAATGAAGACAGTGCTACTTGCAGCCCTTCTTTATCAAGTAAGGATCAACAGAAACCAGAAGAATTGAATGGAGACCTCGAGGACTCAAACAATCCTACTGAAAATCAAGTAAGTTCAGTTCCTTTCTCTCCTATTTTTGAATTGGTTCCTAATAGTCCGGGTATAATGGGAGGGCAGTGTAACATCTCGTCCCCATATTAAGGGTTAGAACCCAGATTTCAGTAATGGAGAGAATAGCAATGTGAGAGTTAGAAAATTTGCATTTCAAGCTCAACAGAATGTCAGCATACATGCATGTGAATTTGAGTCTTTGCACACTTGAAAATAATTGTACATGCACTCATTGACATTTCAGGTATAGCGAATAGTAATGGGATAGATTGAGAATTGTGGTTATAGCAAATGATTAGAATCAAATGGATTAGGAAGACTAGAAATAAAATCTAAGTGTTGGACTTAGTGAAGAGAAATGCGTTGAAGAAGTTTGCTGAGAATATTTAGTATAGGAGTTATTGATGGTGGAGAAGAAAGTTATGGTCTAAATAAGGGGGAGATGTTCAGGAGCATAGACATATCGTCTGTAAAGACGTATCGCCTGTGTTTTGCCGGTCTTCTATGTTTTGCATATCGTCTGTGATGACATCACCAAAACACAGATGCAAGGAAAATACAGACACAAGGTAAAGACGTATTGCCTGTGTTGCATTGTCTGTGATGACGTCATAACACAGACGCAAGGAAAACACAGACGCAAAGTAAAGACCTATCTTTTGTCTTTTGCCTATTGTCTGTCTTTTGCCTATCGTCTGCCTTTTGACACTTCATTTGTCTTTTGACCCTTCATCTACTGTTTGACACTTCTTCTTTCTTTTGGCACTCCATCTTCCTTTTGAAACTTCGTCTGTCTTTTTGAATTTTCGTTTGCCTTTCTTCTTCATCTACTTTCTAAAGTAGACGAATTTTGTCTACCTTTCTATTTCGTCTATCTTCTAATGAATTTCATCTGTGTTTCTGATTTGTCTACTTTCTGACGAACTTCGTCTGCTTGTTGCTTCGTCTGCTTCTGGCATTCGTCTGCTTTGGCATTCATCTGCTTTTTGCTTCGTCTGCTTTTGGCATTCGTTTACTTTCGAATTTTGTCTGCTTTTTGCTTCATCTGCTTATTGCTTCATCTATATGTTGTTCATTTTATATCATCTGGTCCATCTTTGACCCTTCAGACGATAGAATTTGTTCTTAAGGTCTTCAAGAAAGTTATAGACCTATAAGTCCTCTTTTGAACAATGTAAAGAAAACCTTAATCCGATATCTGTAGGGAAAGTTATAGGAATTTTCCCTTATCATCTATCTTTTTCCATTTGGTCAGCCTTTTCATTTGGTTTCGTTTGTACCTATCTTCTATCCCATTTTTGACCCTCCAGAAGATAGAATCTGTCTTTGAGGCCTTCATGAAAGTTATGCTATTTGTCCCGAGACAGGTTCAGTATGATTGAGGACATAACCAAATTGGATGATTTTTTGTGTCAATGGAGACATGAGACATAGGGGAATATGTTTCTAGAGAGAAGTGTTACAAAATGACTTCAGTGTTAGGTTCAAAAAGAGAACGTAAAGTTGACCCGAAATGATGTGCTATAGGAAAAATCTAAAAATGAGTAAAAGGGTATGACTTGTGATTGCAGTGGTATTATTGAGTCTTAAACTTAAGTATAAATTATATTTAAGTGAGTTTGAATAAAAGCGATGTGAAGTAGATAAGAATTTAACAGGTGTCGTAGCTAGTTTAGATCTTTATTTGCCTATAAAAGACAAACTATTGTCCTTGTCTTTATCTTTCTTGAAAACTTCTTTCTTTAAAAATCCCCCAACCCACAGCTTTTCTTCAAATCTTCTCCGAAGCTAAACCTTTCTTTTTCTGTTTGTCCCCACTTCTACTTGGATATTCTTTTTTTCCATCCCAAGAAAGGCTGAGCCTCCCTGTCCATTTTCAAGTTGATGTACGTAGGTACATGAGACATTAGGGTTACGTGACTTCGTGGAGATTTGGAGCTTCAAATAAGTAAGCTTGTTATGATTACATAATTTTTGCATGAAATGAAGCATGCATTGTTAGTTCACTGCTAAATGGTTAAGAACAGTGATATTCTTATGTGCTG
>JAOSBN010004604.1:0-19119 GCA_027563595.1 Erythroxylum suave | reverse complement strand
CAAGCTTATGGTAGAGAATGAATTAAGCAGATTTTAGAGTGAAATTACCCTAAGACAAGTGAGTTGAGAGTTAAACAATTTTTCCTGAGATAAGTCTCTTTTGCTCAATCTTTCGGCTTATATACTTGTGGTGTTGATCTTCTTGGCGTTCTTTCAGCCTACTTTAGTTGATTTCTAAGAAAATGTTTTTATTAATCTTCTACTTTCATTTTTAAGTATGGTCAATATTTCCTTTTGCACTTATAGTCCTTTGACTTTAATGAGCTTTGTCTAGGAGTACAAAGGTCTAAGTGTGGGGGAATTTGATTGAACCCAAGTTTTCTATATTATTTAGTGGTATTTTTATAGTTTTTGTTGTACTTTTCGGCTCTTTTTGATAGATATTGTGCTTAATTTAGTTCAAGAGTGCTTGTTTTGAATTAACATAGTTTGAGCGTAAAATTGTCACAATTAATTAGTAATTGCACTTACTTAGTTTATAGGACAATTGATATTGCAAACTATAGCTTTCCATTGTAGGACACACAAGAAGTGGAGTCAAGAGTGAAGACCAAGAAATTGCTAGGCCATTAAATCAAGGAAGAAGACCCTTTGGGAGAAGTTAGCTGCGGCGAACTTTATGCAAATCAACAAACCAAATCCTTTCGGGAAAATATGGCCGCAACCAACCCATCACTTTGCCGCGGTGATACCTCCAAATCAATAGCTCAGATCTTTAGGGAAAATTTGGCCACAGTGACCTCATCACTTTTCCGTGGTGAAAACTTCAAAGTAGCAACCTAAAACCCGAGTCATTTTTGGAAACCTCACTTACCCATACATAAGATCTAACCCGAATATCATTAAAAAAACCTATTTGGGGATAAGTAGGAGGCTGGCGGTAGAGGACACACAATTTTTACACTCTCCTTCATCTTTTCTCTGCAGAACAACTCTTACCTCCTCCATATTTTTCTTCCACTGTTAAACCGCCACCATGGATGATTCAGATGCATTCCAAGTTATGAAGTTTCTGGGTTTAATGAGTGGCTAGGCGTCTCTTTTCCTCTTGAAGATGCAGCAATGACTTGAATTCAATGGGCTGAAAGAGAGGAGTAGTTTTATCCATAGTTCAGCTATGAATTTATACATCCTAGATCTAAGATTTATGAGCTATTTGATTATGGTTTTAGTCAAATGTTGGATATTCATTATGTGTAGGATGGATTGGTTTATGTATAACTTTGAGATTAAATGTGTGAAGTTTCATATATGTCTGTTTGAAATCTTTTTGATTCTCTCCTGTCATGCATAGTTGTGTTTGATGTTGAGATGATTTTAGATTTCATTTGACCGATTGCATTGGCTAATCCTACTACACACACTAAGAGCACTTAATGGGATTTTAAAGAATGGAGTCTCATTGATTAAGATCCTGGACTTGAAAAGTCTTTCAAGGTTTACATTTTGAAGCTTAGTGGTTTTTACTCTCACTCAAATGAATTTCGAACAATGATGGCCAAAACTAACTTTCAAGGGGACTTTATCACTATATAGTCTTTTTTGTTTTTCATCCTTCAGTTTTCTATATCCCAAAAATCCAAAAAAATTCGCTTTTATATTCAAATTAGTTCTACCAATCAATTCAAAAATCAAAAACCCCCTTTTCTCAAAATAGTTTACATAGCATGACATATAGGTTAACTTAGATTCAATTGTTTAGGTTCCGATTAAGTGAACGACCCCAGATTACACCCTATAGTGCAATTCTTGGATTATTTTGATTTAGTCTCCAAGAGCTTAGCGAACCAGGACAAATCACATACTCCCGTAGCAAAACAACATATGCGACGTTTTACATAACTCATTGCAAAAAGGTTTTTTGTGACAAAAATAATTCGTTAGGAAACATTATTACTGATGATATAGTAGAACGTCGGTAATGTTTTTGCACGACGTACTATTTTGGTAGACAAAGTTCTTTTTCCACGAAACAATAGGCGTCAGTATTTAGTTTTAGTGACGATTTAGTTTTCGTAGCAAAAAACTTTTAGCTACACATCCTTCCTATAAGGAAATATTTTTAGAGATGTTTTCTGAATGTAGATAAAAAGTTTTTGTGACGATTTATATTTGGTCGCTAATAATTATTTGTGACGATTTTTTTAGTAGAGAAAAAGTTTTAACTACAAAATACTTGTAGCGAAAAACAATTTTCGACATTTTCTATAACTAGGGAATTGGTTTTTGTGATGAATTTGATTTGGTAGCAAATAGTAATTAGTGAGGAAAATTAATTTTTAATTTAATAATAAATATAAATTTTATAAACAAATTTATTTTAATTTATTACAATATTTGAGTTTTTTTTACGAATTACTTTTGATAGCTTATATGATTTAAAAACCATTTTTAGTTTTGAAATTAATAATTATTATAATTGCTAAAAACAAATTTATTTTAATTTATTACAAATTTTAAGGCATTTGTAATATTTTGTAAATAATTATAAGTTGAAATTAAATAAACATGTATAATGTAATGCATGCCGTATAAAAAACAATTTTTATATTATTTACAAACTAAGAGTCTGAATCTTCATCACTAGCACTGTGATAAGAAGAACCTAGCATTGGTTTAACCAATTTTTTAAGGTTGCTAATTTCTTTTAGTCCCTAATTTAACTTGTCTTCTGTACATTGTGTTTGTCTTCTAAGCATTGTAATTTTGTCTTTAGTAGCTGGTTCTCCTCTTGAAGCGTTGTCAACAATGTTGGTCATGAGGAAGTGGCTCCAATTGGCTTAGGGTCATACCCAAGCCCTTTGATATAACATTGTCACAAATGTCATCGACATTGGGCTATATTCCCTTAGCCAATGATGCTTGCAATAACTCCTACATCTTAATCTACAATGTAAAGAAGAAAATGCAATTAACTTAAAAGTTATTAGTTAATATTATATTTAAAAATTGTAATATTAATTTATTTATACTTACATAATTATTTTGTGCCTCATCCGACATCCAGCCTTGCCCTTCATTGTAGTATGTGTGCTTGTACAAAGTGATCCAATCACACTGTTGCCCTTGGAGTTATGTTTGACTCTACAATAATTAAGATTAAATTGAACCAATTTAAATTTATTATGTTAGAAAAATAGAATAATAAATTGAACATGTTATACTTACTAATTCTCATCGAACAACGACAAATGATCTAGACCCAGTGTAATGTGGAGTCATCATTTTTGCTCTATTGGCCTTCGCTTTCTGGCACTTGTCCTAAATAAAGAGAATTTGTCATAAAATCTATAAATACAATTAATGGAAGAAAAAATGAAGAGAAGAAAACAAACCTGAAACTGTGGTGAAGCCTAATAATCACACAATTTATGCCAATTTGCTTCATTATCCATTTCCGGCACATGTCTCTTGGCCTCTTCATTAGATAGGAAGGACTGATAATAATTATGTAGTCAACAGCGATGATCCTTTAGCCTTTGTTTCAGCAGTGAAGAGACATTACTTGAAACCTCAGGCTGCTTGATATCTACAATATTAAACTTCATCTGTAAAAACACCTATTAGATAAGGTATTAATTTAGTTGAGCAAAATTCGAATACTCATAATGAAATCAATTGAAATAATATCGAAACTTTATCCAAAGCATTTTACAACAAGTTGTCTTCTTTCAACTGTCTAACATGCTAAAGGCAATGCAACTCATTCTGAACAACAATGCCCAACTCA
Source organism: Erythroxylum suave (assembly GCA_027563595.1). Classification (NCBI taxonomy): domain Eukaryota; kingdom Viridiplantae; phylum Streptophyta; class Magnoliopsida; order Malpighiales; family Erythroxylaceae; genus Erythroxylum; species Erythroxylum suave. The sequence goes on along the minus strand of JAOSBN010004604.1, from coordinate 15,389 downwards.
CTAGCCAATTTTACTGCTTGGATCTTATCAATTAGGTGCCCTTGTGTTGAATCAATAGTCACAGACAACTTGGAATGCATTGCAACATTCATCTGTTGCAACTCAACACCTTTTTTCTTTCCTCTACTTCATTTTCTGAGGCCAGTATTGGAACCTAAACAAACAACATAATAATTGAAAGAGACAAAACATTTAATGAGAGCATAAATGTACATATGCTTAGTTATCAATAACAAACTTGAAGATCCCTTATGACTACCAGACGATATTGGTAGAGGTTGTCGTTGCTGACTTCCCTCATTTCATGATGCCATTGCTAGTTGTTCTGTTGGAGAGACTTCATCACCCATAACTACCCTCTTTCCTTTGTTATGACCAAGTCCTATAGTAATTAAATTGTGTCAAAATTAACAATACCAGAAAATAGACAACATATAAATAAAATGACAAATTACCTAAAAAACATAACTAAAACATTAAAATTATGCTTATAATAATCGTAAATCAACATAACTACTATATCAATAATATAAGACCTATAATTATGATATTAACATTTTAAAGAATAAAAAAAATGAAACTTACATTCAATCATCGTCATCAAGATGAAGAAAATCATCATCATTAAGATGATTTTCGTTTGATTCTTCATCACTAATATATTCTAGTAAAGTATCGTCATTGTCATTAATGAAGTTATCCTGAGTATAGTCTTCATCTATTTGTAAGATAAGATGAGATTGGATTTCATCCAGTTGAACTATATGTGGTTCAACATCTCTCCTATAGAATGAAGATATATCTACATCTTCTACTCCAATGCCTTTGTTATTGATCTCCAATCCACTATTTTGATAGACTTCATCAGCATCTTCATCCAATTCACCAACATCCCTTTCACATAAATCAAAGACATTCCTTTGTTAAAACTTCTGAACAAACTTCCAATTGCGACCCAATATAGTATCGTTGACAAAGAAAACTTGTTTCGCTTGAGTTGTAAGGATAAAAGGATCATTATCATACCATATCTTACTAACATTAATGCTAGTAATATACCCATTCACTCTCATGTCAGTTAGATCAAACCACTTGCATTTAAATAGAACAACCTTCTTGTCCTTGATGTAGTGCAACTCTATAACTTCAGATAAGACACCGTAGAAGTTAATTATTTTGTCGTCATAACATCCTTTAATGACAACCCCACTATTTTGACTTCTAACTCGACTATCTCAATCTTGTATGTGACATCGCACCCCATTAACAATGCATCATGTTTATTTCTTTCCACAAATATGATGCCCACATGCCAAACTATATAATGCTATTGTCTCTTCTTGCACGTTACGGTTATATAATCGTATCATCTTACGACAAATTTAAAATAAATATGAGGATGAGACATTTTCTGATATATACATATTATATAATTATTATGAAACTTACTCAATTTCTAAACCATGATATAAACTTCTCCTTATGTCTTTCTTCAATATTAACGATCCCTTTGCTTCGAATTGTGTCCTTATGCTCTCTAATGGGGAAAAAACACAGTAACATCGATGAGTTAATAAAAGAAATTCTAATACTATTGTTTGAATGAAAAGGAATATACATATTCCATGAATGTATCAATGTTCTCACAATTGTTCAAATATACCAATAGGTAATTTCAAATTCGTCCTTACTTAACTCCACATATTTACCCGCAGCAAGTGGCCTCACCTTTTTCGAGAAAATAGACAAACCACTATCGTCATTGAAATCAAAGTTACATTCTGGTCTATTAAATCTCGTCTCCACATCAGTTAAGTACATTGACCAAAATGTCAAGCATTCATTTGCTATATAAGCCTCTGCAATAGACCCCTCTAGTTGAGCTTTATTCGGTACATAACACTTAAGAGAGCATGAAAACCTAAACATAAACAGTTAAACAATTAGGAGTTGTTAGTTGTTACTAACAAATGACATAGCAAAAACTTAGTTAAATAATTAGGAATTGTTACTAACAAATGACATAGCAAAAACTTGTTGAATTTAACATAAATTAGCTTTCGATTGAAAACATCCATTGAAATTGAACCAATCTACCAAGTTTTTCTTCATATGGTAAGTGAATTGGAAAATGGACCATAACATTAAAAAATGATGGGGGGAATAATAGTTCAAGATTACATAGAATCATTACTATGTCTTTCTCTAATTTATCAAGCTCTTTAACTTGAAGTGTCTTGCAACATAATTGCTTAAAAAAAACTCTCCCACCTGACCCAAAGTAACAAACACATCCTTCGGCAAACACCCACGTATTCCAACTGGAAGTAGCCGTTGCAAAAGTACTTGACAATCATGACTTTTCAATCCTGACACTTTTCCTTCTTTAACATTCACACAACGACTTATATTAGATGCATACGCATCAGGAAATTTGACTGATTGGAGGAATTGACAGAATGCTTGTTTCTCACTTTTTGATATGTTGTAACAAGCAGGTGGAATAAAGTATGATCCATCATCTCTTCTTCTCAAATGCAAATCTTTTCTAATATTAATGTCTTCTAAGTCCAGTCTAATCTTAATAGTGTCTTTCGATTTCCCAGCAATCCCCATAATAGTCCTTAAAATGGCCTCACAAATATTTTTCTCGATATGCATGACATTAAGATTGTGCCTCAATAGTAATTCCTTCCAATATGGCAAGCTGAAAAATATGCTTCTTTTAGTCCAACTTAACTGTCCCCTTAAACTATTTACTTCTACGCCATCTATGCCCATGATCCAAGTAATGACGAAGACCCATATAACATTTTTTACTTCATATCCTTGTTGAATATGTTTGATGATTACAGACAAGACAAGCCATATACCCTTTAGTGCTCCACCTCGACAAATTCCCATAAGCTGGGAAATCATTTATAGTCCATAATATAGCAACACGCATTGTAAATGTATTGCCTTTAACAACATCAGATTTTTCTATTCCATATTCCTAGAGATCATTTAAGTCATCAATTAATGGTTGCAAGTATACATCGATGTCCATACCAAGAGCAGTAGGCCTTGGCATAAGCAAAGACAACAACATAAAGGCTCCTTCATACACTTCCATAGAGGTAAATTATATGGGACTAGAATCACCGCCACATGTTATATAAATTACTTATATAACATTACGACAATCTTGTCCAAACCATGGGAACTTCCTATCAAGCTCTTTCTATGCCATTGAGTCAGCTGGATGATGCATTATACTATTATCAACACGTTTCTCTTTATGCCACCTCATATCTAAGGTTGTTTTTGTTGACATAAACAACCTTTGTAATCGTGGCTTAATAGGAAACTATCGAAGTATATCCCAATCTAGGATCCCTTAACAATTTCTTCAAGTCATAGTACGATTTTGCTAAGTTATGTCCCCTAGGTAATGCATCTTTTAGTAAGTTAATTAACATGTTAAACAACTTGTTACTCCATTTATTATAAACCTTCAAATGCAACAACTTCACAACAAATGAGAGTTGAGAAAAATTAGAACATCTCGGATATAATTGTTCTTTAGCAACTTCCAGTAACTTCCTAAAATTATCTTCATTCATACTGCCAATTATGTTAGACATTCAGGATTCATTCCTAGTCTCCATATAATTCTGACAATCATTTAACATCTCTTATATCCCATCATCACCATCATCATTCACATCATTATCATCAAGATCATTACTATCATCAACATCATAAGATGTACTGACACTTTCACTACAACTTGCTTCCTTACGTTCACCATGATAAAGCCATAGATTATAGAATTTGTCTATGCCTCGGATGAGTAAGTGAATATATACCATACCTTGACTTTGGAAGTCTACATTTAGGCAATCAATGCATGGACAACGAATACTTCAATCTTCACTCATTTGATCCTCAACAAACTGCATGAAACTCTTAACTCCTTCTACATATTCAGTTGACCATTTTTAACAAGACATCCAACTCTTATAAACAACAATTAACATAAAAACAATAATAATAATAACAACAACAATAATAATAAACAAAATCATTAATAATAATAATAATAATAATAAGAAGAAGAAGAAGAAGAAGAAGAAGAAGAAGAAGAAGAAGAAGAAGAAGCAAAAGAACAAGAAGAAGAAGAAGAAGAAGAAGAAGAAGAAGAATTATTATTATTATTATTATTATTATTATTATTATTATTCTCATTCTTATTATTATTATTATTATTATATTATTATTATTAGTATTAGTATTATTTTTTTTTTATTATGATTATTATTGTTATTATGTTTATCTTTTTTTTTGTCATTATAATAATTATTATTATGTTTTTATCATAATTATTATGTTTATCATTGTTTTTATTATAATTATTTATTTATTTATTATTATTATTATAACAATAATAATAATAATAATAAACATAATAATTATAATAACACTAATTATTATTATTATTATTATTATTATTATTATTATTATTATTATTATTATTATTATTATTATTATTATTATTATTATTAATGCAAAAGTAATGAAAGTTATTACTAATTTGCATACCTCAAGATGTATATGATTGTTAGCTTCAAGGAAAAAAACGAACACAGAATCTGCAAAATAGTATGACAATGGAATTGGCTAATAACAATTTTGGAGAATAATCAATTATTTTGAAGTGTAGAAAATTATATCAGTTTTCATATTATAAATACAACAAATTAAAATTACCACAAACCTTATAAAATTGCTTGGTATTGCATTTTTATTTATATTGTTAATGATTGAATTATTAAATATCAATGATGCTAAAAATAATAAGTAATGTTTCTAACCCGATATGTAATTTAGTTAGACTTTATAGACTTGTCTTTTAATTTTTTCCTTATCGAATTGATGAAAATAAAAAGCTATATGCTATATTTGCAATTATTTTAACTTCATCAACCATAAGTTACCAATTTTCAATAACTGAAGTGAGAAACAAAGAGTTTTTATTAAATTGAGTACAGTAAGAGAATCAATAAAATATCATTCTCATACAATTAGTTTTAATTGTTACTATTATCTAAAAAATTTATAGTAGATTCAATTTTAGTTTGCATAATTACTAGATTTATTATTACTTGTATGTATTAATACATATTTTTATTTATCCTTATAAGTATTACTTCTCATTCACTATGTATCAATTTTATGACCGAAAATTTTAAACTTATGAATATAATTTAATTTTGACTAAATTAATTGTATAATAATATTTTTATAAATTTTTATAAATTTTATTATAATTAAATATTTCATTAAAAACTCTCTTTTTGTATTTATAATTAAATATATGAGAATCTTCTTTAAAAATTTAAATTATAAAAATTAAAATATAAGTTAAATTTCATTATCATTTACCCTATTTTTTATTGCCAAGGTTCCTTGATCCTAGACACTTTACATGAATTTGTACAACCTTTTGGATAATAAAGAAGCGTATTTTTCTATTTCCAAATTTTTTTATATTAAAATAAACTTTAACATTTAGAAAAATCTTTAAATTTTTCTACATTAAAATAAACTCTAACATTTGGAATATGTTCAAAACAGAAAAATTGATTGTGTTAAGTCTCCGTTAATTAAATATCACGTGATATTTTTTCATGCGGATATTTTTTAAAATTTTATTAAAATGAGACTTATGGTGATAATGGGGGATTTTATTATTTAAAATAGAAGTGAGTTTTAAAGGAGGTTAAATGGTATATTTAAGAATCTAAGTTTAAATAAAAATAAATCTCACTTTAATAAAAATTTAAAATATGTCATTTAGTATTTAAGTGACGGAGGCCTAATATTGTTAGTTTTTCTGGTCAGGCAAAGTTTAATTTGAATAATTTCTAAAGATTATGGTTATCTTGAACGATAAAAAACATTAATGTTTAACTCAAATTTTAATGTAAACGATATAGCTAAATTGTTACTATAAAACAAATTAACTAATTTAAACTAATTAAATTACTACTTTTTCACACAAAATAATTTAAAGAAATTAAATACATACATATTATTACAAAATTAGAAAAATTAAATTCATAGTCTAAACGACAATCATACTAATATCTATTCATCAATTACAATTTTAATTCTAACAAAAAAATGACATTCATTCCAAATAAAATTAAATATATATCATGAGGACTTTCATCAAACACCTTATGTGCATAACATAACACACGCATATCTTTGCCAATTTCTTAATTCTTTCCTCTTTCTTCACCATCATTCACACAACATACATCAATTCCAGCTAATTTGCTACTCACAAAATGCAAACAATGAAAAAAAAAAGCATAAACCACCGTTTAAAAACTAAAACGATTCAGTCCAAATCTTCAAACCAAACTAGGTAAAAAGGGAATGAAACTTACAGTGCGTGGTCAAGAGGAGGACGTCGGTGTTGGTAGCTGCGATTCCGGTCGGTGAAGAAGACGGTGAAGTAGATGGTGAAGAGGCGACGAAGAAGACAACACGAGCAAGGGAGAAGAAGATTGGGGGGGGGGGGGGTCGGGGGGGTCGAGTGATTTATTTCGTGTTAAGTGAGACAACGTTGTATGTCTCACGACAGACGATGTCGTCCCACTTAAAAAAAAATTTATCGCCTAAACATTTGGTGACGAATACATAATTCATCGCTAAAAGCAATACTTTGATCTACGATATACAAAATTCATTGCAAAAATGTTTCTCATAAGGCAAAAATGACATAGTTCTAATTATTTTGATAGGACACAATTAGCGACAAAAATTAAAATCATCGTCAATTGACGTTTATTTAGCTACCATTATTGTAACCGTCGTTAAATACCACATTTGGGCAACGAATTTCTTCTTATCGTCGCAAAATGTACAACAATATACGACGAATATGAGAATTTGTTGCCAAAAATTTAGGCTTTTCACGGTAATTAAGTAAATTGTCACTAAAAAATTTGATTTGGCGACGAATTTAGTAAAACGTCACCAAAACCATTCTTCATTCTTCTTTAAAAACCCTGACCCCGTAGTCTTGAATAACTCTTCCTAAAACCAGTAATCACCGATATCTTACGCACATATCAAACCTATTCACTAGATCGAAACACGATCCGCAATGATCTAACTTCTTTTTTACTATATATGTTCTGTATTTTCATTTGAGTTGATCGTCATTTTATAGATCTATTACTGACTAGATTGGCTCTTTGATTGACAAGTTTCTATGATGAAGTTGTGACATTTATGTTTCTATAATATATCTACACATTCTTTGTATAGATCTATGTAGATCTATACATTATTCATTTTTTGTGGTGATGAAGTTGAATTTTTAATCTTTCATAATTGTTTTTTATTTCTTTGTGTTATGTTTTTTGCACATTGTCGTTGGAGAGCGTGGACTATGTTAATGTTAGTTATGGAAGGGAAAACATATAGTTTGCATTCGAATCTTGGGATATCATTGTCATGTCTGTAAGGTGCTCGATGATATTTCTGTTACGATTTGCATATCAAAAGTGTTATACTCAACGCAATATCTACTGAGTCTACTGAATCTTTTAAACTTGCTTCTTGATGGTTTTAGGTTCTCTATGATTGGAAGTAGCATTGAATGTGTTCATGTTGGTTATGGAAGGGACAACATATGAATTGCATTTGAATTTTGGGATGAGTTTGCTATGTCTGTAAGGTGTTCGATGATATTTCTGTAATCATTTGCATTTGAAAGATGTTATGCTCTAGCCAATCCATTAAGTTCTAAATGTTAGTAGTTTCATTTGTCAACATAATTGGACTTAAACATATTATCATTTTATTCTAACTGAACTTTTAAAGCATTTTCCTTTAAACATTATTAATGAAGGAATGTCAACATGGAGACTAGTTAAAGATGGCCCTATTTCATTCCATCAGGAGGAATGTGGCAAAATTGTCATTACTGAGCAAACTGAACATGAAAAAGAAATCTCTTGTATCAGACGAATTCCTTGTAAAGCTTCCATAGCCGATCTTCTAGTACTAGGTGTTTAATCTCATCCTTACAACGTCACTTCCCTTATTATGTACATCTTTATGAAACTATTATATATATTCACATTTGATGGTTTATATACTACATGTTGTTTGAAGCATGGTTCAACTATGAATTCGACATGTTGGCCCGTGGTGGCGGTATCGCTGTCACAATAGTCGATAAAGGAAAATCAGTTGATTTGGCAAATTCATCAATTCCGAATACTTCGTCTGCTCATGCACGTATGCATGTCTTCCCAATTTCTGTTTATTTAAGGGTTTACTAATATGATAATATCTAACTTTTATACTGGCTCTATTTTAGGTTTTAAATCTAGCGATCATTTCACTGCATCCTCTTCAAATTTGGAGATAGCAAAAAACCTGTTGGAAGAGGGTGTGTCAAACCCTACTACAGTTGAGGGAAAAGCTATTACTGTTTCAGTTGGTGCGTTTGAACGTGCAAGGGCCCTTCTGAGGAATCCATACATTGAGGACTCATTTACTTTTACTGACTCTCATGTCACTTGAAATCCAAATAAATAATTATATCATTTTCAGTTAGCGAGTCAATCAACTGAACTTAGGTTTAAAGTTTAGTTCTTGTTGTATTAACAATAGTTTGCCAAACAACATATGTATTACTTATGGGTCAAGTTACGTACTATTGAATATTAACTATTATTGTTCTAGTTCTATGAGTGTATGAATTGGATTACTTCTAATTCTAAGTTCATACTACTTAATATATCATTTTATTATATTCATAAAATAATTTAAATTTTTATTAACTAAATTTTCAATGTTAATTAATACTAATGATTAACTAATGTTAGCTCCATAATCGATACGTTGTTATTTTTTAAAAAATTATGTTAATAAAATTATTTTCAATTTCTATAATTATTAATATTGATAATACTGTTTAACACTTAAAATTGTAATATTAGTTTTTCTTCAATAATAAATTGTAAGCATTCAAAACAAATCTCCAATAAAACATATATTAACTATGATAGATTATAAAAATGTTAGTTTAATAATTTATGAAAATGTCAATCATTTAGCAACGAATTCTACAAATTGTCACAAAATGTTCACATTTAGCGACGCATATCAGAATTCATCATTGAATGCGGAACATTTGGTGACGATTACAATAATTCGTCGCTGAATGTTGGGCATTTAGTGACGAGGAAAAGAAATCGTCTCCATATATATTAACTTTTGCAACCAAATGTAGCTTTCATTGCTAAATGCGAAACTTTGAGTGATGAATCTTTGTATACGTCGCAATATGTTGAGTAGTTATGGTGATGTTTTGAGAAATCATCGTGATTGTGTTTTTCAGCGATGTATGTGGCATCGTGACCAATACCCCATCATTTGGTGACGACTGTGATTGTTCACAGTCGTCACTAAATATAAAGCATTAGGTGACGATTTTTGAGTTGCGTCGCCAAAGATTTCCGCTTTAGCCATGCTTGTTGTTGTCATCACTAAATTACGACTTTTAGTGACAAATATTTTTAAACGTAGTAATATGTTGTCTTTTAGTGACGATTTTTTTTGTCGCCAAAAAAATCATCGCCAAAAGGTTATATTTTTGTATTCGGGTGAGTGGAAGGAGGAATGCTGAAGTAAAAAAAAACATGGAGGGCCACTTAAAGATGTCATTTGCCAATATTTTTTGGGATTTTCAAGTTAGGATGTGTGTGAGCTACTGAATAAATGAAAGAGCTAAAAAGAGAAGAGAGGTTGGTGGTGGGAGCAAAAACTGAGAGTGAACAAAACAAAGACATCTCCTTCATTTTTGTCTTCTTCGGTTTGGAAGCAAGTGGAGCAGCTGGATGACTTACTACCTCTTCGATTAAGTTTCATCTCACATGGAAAGTTGATAGACCTAGCTGAAAATGTTTTCTTTCATTTCTCTACAGTTTTCCATGGAAACAAAGGTGTTCTTGGCTGAAGCTTCGAGAACCACGAAGAAGATTGAGGGGTAGATGGCCCGACAGCAGTTCAAAGGGTATATTGACTCCAATTCATGGTTAAGCGATTTCATCCTATTAACGTTGTAATTTATTTTCAGATTGTTGTGTTGTTTATGTTGATTGGATTAGGTTTTGGATAGATGATTGAAATAAGTTATTTTGATCATTCTATTTCAAATTTATTGTTATAATGTCAAATATAACTCGTAATTTTTATATTTAATGTTTGTTAGTAGCTTCTAATGATCTTGTATCATTAGGAACAACATAACTTAGCTTAGATAACTCGAATGTGTGAAGTTACTGCCTTTATTGATCATTTTCTATATCATAATGCTACTATTTAATTAAATATGGAGATCGTATCCTAGGTTATTCGATAGTTAGGTTTAATTAATGAACGTATCTTAATTAAACACAACCTAAGGGAAAACTAAGATTAATAGAGCATTCTATTAGTGTCATATCAATAATCCGAAGAGAGTTATAACGACGTTAGGATGATGGAATATGCTTGATCGTGTTTAGGCCCAGATTGAACCTAAAACCGGAGGTCACTCATTTCGACACTTTAATCATTTTCCGATTACTTACTTTAATTTATTTTTGATAGTTTATTTTGATTTATTTTCTAAATTGATTAAAATCTAAACCCCTCCCCCCTTTTAATATTTTCTTAGCATCAATTAATCTTGTTATAGAAATTAACCAAATATTCCTTGTGGATTTGATCCCAACTCACCTTCACTATAAATTTTAGTATGCAGAGTTTGGCAAATTTTATGGCATACTCGACATACATTATCAAGTCTTATGAAAGGTATAGGATCAGGTAGGTCTATTAGTGAAGTGACTAACGTGCAAAATCTTGCATAATTGATGCACTTAGTCTCTACTACCAACTAATCCAAGGAATTAGCCTTTTAGTATAGCTTATAAGATGGCTAAGGGCACTAGTAGTCCAATATTAAAGAGGAAATTCATGTAGACAGATCTAAATGGGGATGTTGATTTCTTAAGCTCCTCCACCTTAAGACCAAGTCTCTATAACTACAACAATATAGGCTTATTGTAGACATGTCAAGGTCTAGCTTGTACCACTAATTTTGCTTCCTTTGATCTTATAAATCTGAATAGAAAGACGTCATCACTGTTTACAAGAACATCAACCAAACCATGATGCTTTCAATTTTTGAATGCCAACTTCTTCATAACTAGAAATGCAATCCTTTTATCAAGGAAAAAACTAAACAATGCAGCTTTCCATCTATCTGTTCTTGACTTTAGAATATTCATTAGAGTGAGATTTGATAGTTGTAGATTGCATTGTGTTTTTGTGGCTAGTTTAGTTTATATTTATTTGTTAATTTGATTGTTTAATGCATGTTTAGGTTAGAATTATGTTAGTTAATAGATATTTGTCTTTTAATTGCTTTATGAGCCAGAGCATGCTTTTGAGCTTTAGTTTTATATTTTTAAGGTGCTTTGATGTGCTTGCTAGTGGAAAACAAAGAAGATTCATAGAAGACATGGGAGCTAACCCAGGGCCACGAATAGGCTACAATCATGACAGAAGGATGATGGAGGTGCCAAGATCATGGTGTAATCTGTCACTACAACGATTATGGCAGAAGGCCAAAATCTTAGCCATGATCGTGCCACTAAGGGCCACAATCGTGGCCTACGCATAAATATATACAAAAATACTTCTAGTTTTAAGTTTTCGAGGAACTTTTTGGACCTTTTTGACTTAGAAAAGACTGTAGGGTTGCCTTATTTGGAAAAGCCTATAAAAGGCTTAAAGATGAATCCTAACGGGAGCTTTAAATATGCCATTTTGGGGAAACACTCCAAGAGGAGAGAAAAGAAGGGAGAGAGAGGAAAAGAGTAGAAAGAAGTGAGTCTTTAAGGATGCTGGTTTCCCGAGACGTCCCAATCCCCATTCAAGATGTATTTATTTCATGTTGTTTTCATTTTCTTGATTGTTAATATGAATACAAATATGCTTATGGATTTGGTTTTGATTAAAATGTTATAACTTTCTTTTGGGATTTTACCTTGAGTTAATGTTAATCTTATTATTCTAATGTTATTTTGATCGGGTGTTGTAATTGATTATTGTATTTTTATACTTCAGTATCAAACTGTATCAAACTGAGAGGGTGAGTTAAATATAAATTGATTGGGTCAGGTTAATGAGAGTTAGGGGATCTAATAAACCATGCAATCAATCTTATCGGTTATTATATGAAAAGAGATCCCGTGTGAGACCCAGTAGTTTATTAGAGAGCTTAATAACTTATTAGCTTGTGGATTGATAGTTAATCAAGAGATAACAATTTCGATGACTCCACTTGATTAGGGTTCGTTAATTAGAGCTTAGTGATTATAACTCAAGAGAGAGTAATCCACCCTTACGATAGTCCAGAACTGACATCCCAATAACAAAAAAGTGATTAGTTTTGATGATAGGATAAATCCCTCTCTCATAATTTGGTAAATCTCATGTGTCATATCCTATTATTAAATTGTTGGTGCTCAATATTTGATTTTGTTGAGTTAATTTTTCAAATTAATATCTTGACAATTGTTATTGTTTACTTTCCTATCCCGTTTCATTTTCATTTTATTAATTTCCTAGCCTTAGATAACTTAGGATTAGATTAGTCCCTAACTCCTCGTGGGATTGACCCTTCAAATACTACAAATCATGACCCATGCACTTGTAGCATTTTGAAGGTTATAAATAGTAAAGCTTGCAAATTAGTCAACAACATTATTCTCAACGCAGTTGTCTCATTAGGAGGATAAGCAATGTAGGAAAGCAGACATCCAAATTAGATTAGTTGTACTTTTATCAAACTTCTTCCTAATGAAATGAGAACCATATTACTTGTTATTCTAAGTGAAAAATCATCCACCCAAGGGAATATTGGTGAGTTAAGCCTTGTTAAAGCATTTACTAAGATCAAGACAAGGACTACATATAACTCTCAAACATTTTACTTCTTCCCTTTCCAAAAAGGAGTTGATGTCTCCATATAGCATCTAAAGAATGTTAATAGAACTAATTATATCTTGGATCTGGTTCTATAAAAAACACCTCTGATATGCACTGTTATGATCATAGATAAATGGAATGTTAAGAGAATGATTAAGGTGCCTATGGAGATTTGGAGATGGATTATCTTATCTGACATAAATGGTGAACATATTATTAGAGCATTAAAATCATATATGAAAATCACTCTACCATTGGAATGACAATTATGAATAGTGATAATTTTCTATTGATGAGGAAAGTAGCTCAATAACTTGCAGTAATCCTCTCTAATTCTAGTTCTAAAATTCCAACAATCGACACTTTATTCTCTAAAATTATATTGTTGATCATCAACTTCTTGTTAGGAGCATTTGACCCTTTAAGATTCCAATTTAGGATGTTCATATGGTGACCTGATAGTAGGTTTACGTATGATAAGTTTTAATATTTTTAACCTCGATAATATCGTAAGCGCACGGGTTGTTTGCATAGTACCTAAGGGGTCGATCTCACGAGAAGGACTAATTTAATCCTAAAATCTAAGGCTGAACTAAATCGCAATAATTCAAAATAAATAAACTAAGGTAGAAAATTAATCAATCAAGCAATCAATTTCAAGAATTAAATTTCAGAAATATAAACAAGATAACATTTTGCACAACCCAATCAAGAATTAACTTAGGAACTACCAATTGAGAGAAAGGGGTTTTAGTCTGACCTTAATGGAAACCTAATTGATTATGAAGTTATTGAATTACCAGGTCTAGACAGTCCTAGAGTGGATTACTCTCTCTTGAGTTATAATCTTTAACCCTAATTAATAAACCCTAATTAGATTATGGAATTGCAATCTCTCAATTCATAATTTATCCAAAACCTAAATTAGTTCTAAAATTATCCAATAACCTATCGAAAACCTATGCAGGATCTCTGGTTACACAATTTTGCCGGTTTGATTCAATTATTAATCTATCAAACTACTTAACTACTGTTAGCCCAATTTGATGACTTTCACTCAGTTCACCCTCAGTTTGTTACCGAATTATTAAGAATAGAAATTAAACCACAAACAACTCAATAAAAACATAATAAATCAAATTTCATTAATATCAAAGATAAAATTCAAAAGGTGATTTAGACAACAATCAACATTCAACAAAACCTATTCTCGACAACTATCTCAATTTTATACATCAATAAAACAGAAATAAATCAGAAAATGCAATTGGAATGGATTGATGGAGGTAGAGATGGCGGGAAACCTCTTGTTTTGGGAAGTACTTCACAACAAACTTCTTCTCCATGTCTCTCTTCCTTCGATCCTTTGTTAATCTCTCGATAAACTCTCTCTAGGGTTTGGTATTGTGGCTAATGCAAAAAACTCCTCTTCTATTCTTTATGTTCCTTATATACCTTGGCAGCCCTAGGGTTGATTCGAGGTCGAAATGGTATGAAAAATCACAGTCAATCTAACTTTTTCTCTTAGTTGAGTGGCTGCTCGATGCAGGTCACTATTATGGCGCTACCTGCCATGATCATGGCCAGCATCTAACCTTTCTGCCATGATCGTGGCCCAAATTCCACATTGTGGCCTATGACAGAGTCCTATCACAATTATAACAACGTGGTCTGATTCATAGGTCTTTGGCACGATTATAGCCTATTTTGCCATCATTGTAGGCCGTGGTTTCGACTCGAAAGTCCTCGAAACTCCTCTGTTTTTCGATGTTGGCCCTGAAACACTAACAAGCACATCAAGGTATCTCAAAAACATAACATTTAAGCTCAAAAACTTATAGTAACCCATAAAAACACTTAAACACATAAATTAACAAAATTCTAACCTAAATGCACACTAAACACTCAATTTAACATTTAATACATAACAATTTAAACCCTAAAACATAATGTAAATCACATCTATAATGACCTTACCTAAGGGGAGCTTTTTTTTATTTTGCATCTTCTTCTAATAACAGTTTCAAAGTCTTGATGATTTTTTCTACTTTGTTGTTTTCGTTTACTAGGAGTTTCATATGGGTTATTCACTGCAATAGCTAGGATATCCTTTGCAGACATGTTTGAATTTTCCATCACCTTATTCATTTGGTGGACATTAGTACATGACTTGCTTGTAGCATTGTCTATTGCATCAGGAAGATTTGTTATAGCATCTTCATTATAATGTGTATATCTCCAAAAATGCTTTCCTCAGACTGGTCCAGCTATGATAAGCATTGGCCACATGCCTCGGAAGACTCATATACCACTCCCGTGCCTTTCCTTCCAAGGAC
>JAOSBN010004517.1:0-19133 GCA_027563595.1 Erythroxylum suave | reverse complement strand
TACAAGAATACTGATCTTGGACTCTTTCACTTGGTTTGTGCCTTCATGTGCGATGGATAGAGTGTCCCACATCTCCTCCACAGTTTCACATCCATGAACTTTATCATATTCACTTTGGCTTAAAGCACAACTCAAAAAGAAATTAGCCTTTGAATTTAGTTGAAATCTAGCTTTGTGATCAGCTGACCATCTGTTACGAGAAATGGTATTTCCTTCATCATCTATTGGTACGTATGGTCCATTCTCGATGATATCCCAAAGATCAATATGTGTGGATTCTAGGAAGAGTCGCATCCTGTCCTTCTAATAATGATAATCTTCACCATTGAACGCAGGAGGTCTTGTAACGGAGGCACCTTCAGCTATAAAAACATGTGATTCAGCCATGGATCTTTGCCCTCACTTTGTAAAGGTGGTTCTTGGAAACCGAGCTCTGATACCAATTGAAGTAAATCACACGTTAATATAGAAATTAAGTACAATATATGATATACACAAGAAGGGGGGTTGAATTGTGTATTCTTTTCATAAATACAAAATCTTTAATATTTCCGATAAGAACTTCTCTAACTTGTTAAAAGAATATCACAAAATTGTTATATAGTTAAATCGCAAATAACTTCTATATACTTGTTCACAAACAAAATAGAATTAGTTGAGTGATAGAAGATGGACACTGCTATTTTATCACCCCAAACCGTAGTCTACATCCAGAATTTTTACTATACAAGTATCGCACTACAGAATTTTTCTTTTCTAAGTATACACTTGAAAGCTCAAAGATCAATAATTATTCAAAGGTTTTCAGAAAGTTGAAAAGTTACTGCGACTATTATTTATAGTCTAAGTCTCCAACTGCTTCTTGATTCTTGATAACCGTTATTTAGTTGAGTTCTGTAACTAACTCCAACTAACTAACTGTTCGACATATTAGCGTATCTTTTGCTTTGTATCGTCTGTGTTTTCTCTTCTTCTATGTTTTGCTTCTTCTATGTTTTGCTTCTTCTGTGTTTTCTACTTCTTCTGTATCTTTACGCTTCTTCTATGCTTTGCGCTTCTTCTGTGTTTTGCTTCTTCTATGTTTTCTACTTCTTCTGTATCTTCTGCTTCTTCTGTATCTTTGCACTTCTTCTGTATTCTCCACTTCTTCTGTGTTTTTCTTCTTCATGTTTTGCTTTCTTCTGTGTTTTGCTTTCTTCTCCACTTCTTCTGTGTTTTGTACTACTAACACACTCATCAAACTAGTTCATTTATTTCTAACATTATTATTATTTGATTGTCATCAAAATTAATCATCGTAAAGTCCTCCTGACTTAACACAAACTCCTTGCTTCATCTATGGTTTTATTCACCAATGCTCCTCCACTTATGGAATCAATCATATTCCAATCCATTGATAGCAAACCTTTATAGAATTACTGGATAAGCAGATGGTCCAGAATTTGATGTTGAGGATAGCTTGCACATATTTATTTGAATCTCTCCTAATACTTGTACAATGTCTCTCCATTGAATTGTTAGATTCCACAAATATCTTTCTTTATGTTTGCAACGCAGGAAGCAGGGAAGAATTTCTTTAGGAATTTCTTTTTCAATTCATTCCATGTGGTTATGGACCCAGACAATAAATAATAGAGTCAATCCTTGGCCTTGTCAGCTAGCGAAAATGGAAAAGCTCTAAGTTTGATATGCTCTTTAGTAACTCCCTATGGCTTCATGGATGAGCAAACAACATGGAATTCCTTTAAATGCTGATGGGGATCCTCACTTGCAAGTCCACGGAAAGTAGGCAATAAGTGTATCAAACCATAAGCTCCAAAGGTGCATTAATGTTAGGAATTCAAAGCATAAACGTTGATGGTTGACATCAGGAGTTGCCAACTCCCTTAATGTTTGTTGTTGTGGTCTTTCACCCATTGGCCTTCCTTCAGTGATTGGCTCTTCAACAATCGTCTCTTTAGTTTCTTTCTCTTCAAATTCACGATCTAATTCTTCAGAGTAAGACGTTGAAGCACGCAAATGTTCTTCTTGTTTTTTCACTTTTTTGTCAGCCTTAGCTGTCTTCTCGATTCCTGGATCAAAAATCAATTCACCTGTGTGGAAAGAGTAGGGCATTAACTAGAACAAAAATAAAACAAAAAATTAAAAGAAATAAATCCTTGACACCAGTTTCCTGGCAACGGTGCCAAAATATGGTGAGTGTCAAATCAACCAAAAATAATTAACCTACTCAGAATAGTAACGTAACATAGTGGAGTAAGGTCGTCTCTTTAGGGAATGGTGATTTATCTCTTTAAAACAATTAAGTAAAAAAAATTAGGGGGTTTTGAAATTATGTTAAAATGCAATATTAAAAATAAAAAATGAATTGATTTGAAATTCAATAAAATAGACTTTTAATTAAAGGAATTTATATCCACCTTGCTTAATGCAATTGATCATTAATGCAAAAGTAATTCAACATATTCATGAATAAATTGGTTATATTTATTAAGAACAGATCTATAATAACCAATATTTCCTTACCTTGTACAGTAATCACAAATAGATCGAATAATTACTCCTTAATTAAAAACAACCCCAAAGGCAGCTCGTCAGATTTAATGTTTCGACAGCCTTAAAATCTAGAAAGACTCAATTCTAACTAACAAACTCAGCAGATGGTTAGTGCAATTAGATTAATTAATTCCACGACATATATTAAATTTCTTAACGAGAAAACAAAATTATGTCGATTGCCACTTATTAAAATTAACAAACAATTATGGATTTGCCATTTTAATTCGCAATTGATTATTTCAAGATTATTAAATAAATGTATCTATTCAACAAAATGCAAAACCATCATAAAATCAGTGAAATTCAGGAATTAATTAAATATCCATGCACAATTGGATTCAATAAAACTATTCAATGTCACATTCGATTTAGAATCAAGGTTTCAATATAATCCTCTAACTGGAATTAAAAAAAACAGTTACAAGCTATAAAGAAAAAAGAACACATGAATATTATTAAAAAGGAAAATTATTCTTACGGAAGAAACTTAAGGGAGAACATGCGAGGGTGGAGTTTTAAGTTCCACATAAGCAAAATGTGGGAAACAAAATCCAGCGTAAAGACGTCTCCAAATCCAGCGTAAAGACGTCTCCAAATCCAGCTCCAGTAGTCGATTGTTGCCAAACTCCAGAAGACGTCCTCAAACTTGGACCAGTTGAAAAATTCACCCACGTAGATGCTGCTTTTTGCCCCGGTGAAGCTGCCTACGTATGTTGTTCTCCAAAAAGACATTTTCTCCTTTGGAAAGAAAACAGCCACCGCCCTTTTGTTGTCTTCCTCTCTTTTGTTCTGTTTTTTATACTATTCACTGATATCACAATTTAATTTTTGATCCATTGGTACTGTTCACTTTTATTAAAACCTACGCTCCTCTTTCGGTGTTTCACTCCTGCCTCTGCTGCGTTTTGTTCTTCTTTTCTTTGATAGTGTTGCGCTGCATTTTCTGCTCCTTCCTTAGCTGTGTGTTGTCGCTTTACTTAATTGCACTGTGTCATTTTGCTTGGTTAGTTATCCACTTTCTGCGCTGCTACGTCGTTTCTCCTGTCCTCTGTTGCGTTGTTTTTGGTTGCTCACCAGCTGCTGCATTGTTTCTTTAGCGTGGACTGCTCTTTTAGAATGTGTTGGCTGTCCACCTACACTCCAGTCCTCTTTCCAATCGTCCCACTCCAACTACCCACTTTCGGTTGGTTGCTTGTGGAATGGAAGCTGGTTGCATGGGCATGCAATCCCATGCAATCTCATGCACAAACTCACAGCTGTGCAGGCTTTGTGCTGGACCATGTTTGGTGGGCTGCTACTTACTGATGCGTTTTAATCCCTCTTTTCTAGCTGCTACCGTTGTCTTCTGCTGGGTGTTTCTTCTTTGTCAAACATCCTCCAGTTGCATGTTTTTGCTAATTTTCTCCAATACAGCTCTACATCTCCCAACTTCCAAGAATAACGTAGAAACAACATAATCAGCACAATATCCATTCAATATGCTTTAAAAATACCCCAATTTAATATGTAAATTATTAACCTATCAATTTTCTTATTTAAATGGCGCTGCATTTAGGAAGGAAGCTGAGAACAAAAGCATAAAGAGACAATTACAGAGAAAGAAGAAGAACAAGAAAAGAAGAAGAAGCCACCATCTACACATTCACTTCTTCATTTTGATGCTTAGAATTCTCTTGTCATCTCTGGCAAATAGTGGCTACCAAAAATGAAAGTCAAACATGGTAGGCATTTCAGTGCCTACTATGCTTGGCCATATTCTCATCCTCCTGCCTATAAATAGGCAAGAGATGAACAAAGAGAATGGCATATGGGCAGTCCAAAAATAAGAGAGAAGTGAGGTGAGAGAGATAAATAAGAGAAAGAGAGAGAAAAATATTGTGTGTATTTTTTAGTGTAGTTTTTTCCTTATAATTCTCTAATTTTTCCAGTAGTAAAATTCTTCTATCCTTGTCCGTGGTTTTTACCCTAATTTAGGAGTTTTCCACGTAAAATATGTATGTTCATTACTATTCCTTTCAGTCCTATTTAGCTGCGAACCTGCTCTAATCTAGTCAATTTTCACAAGTGATATCGGAGCCAAAGTGTGTTTTTCTTGAAAATTCAGAGTATGCTTTGTGGTCGCATTTTTTACTGATCTTTCACATCAGAAAAGATTTTCTTAGAAAAGGTTCGTTTGGTACAGTGAAGCTTTGGTGTGGTAGTGTAGAAGTGCATGTCTAGGAAAGTTCTGGCTAAGGAAAGACTTGGTACTTAAGCGTTTCCGTTTGTGACCCACCTCTCTTTCTTGGGAACTTACCTGGTGTACTATTCACGCATACGATACTATTCACATATACGGGGGTACTGTTCATACATACGAGTACTATTCACGTGAAATAGTGGGAGTTAAATTCTACTCGTGATAGAAGCAATGGCAGCAAAATTTGAGATTGAAAAGTTTAATGGGAGTAATTTCTCATTGTGAAAGCTCAAGATGAAAGCTATCTTGAGAAAAGATAATTATCTAGCAGCCATTAATGAACGATCAGCTGGAGTCACAGATAAAAAGTGGAATGAGATGGATGGGACTGCTATTACAAATCTTCACCTGGCACTAGCAGATGGAGTGTTGTCAAGCATAGAGGAGAAGAAGACGGTAAAAGAGATTTGGGATCACCTCAAAAATTGTACGAGGCTAAAACACTCCACAACAAAATTTTTCTAAAGAGGAAACTATACACTTTACGTATGGCGGAATCCACTTCGATGACGGAGCACTTAAACACTTTAAATACACTATTTTCCCAATTCACATCATTGGGGCACACAATAGAGCTAAGTGAACGTGTAGAACTTCTACTCCAAAGTCTACCAAATTCGTATGATCAACTCGTCATCAATTTAACAAACAACACAGACACTCTAGTCTTCGACAATATTGTAGTTGTTATTCTGGAAGTAGAGAGTCAGCACAAAAGTAAGGAAGACAAGCTGGCAAATTCACAATAAGCGGAGGCCTTGGCGGTGACGAGAGGAAGATCAATGGAACGTGGCCCAAGTGGGAGTCATAGTCATGGTAGATCAAAATCCAAGAGTAAGAAGAATTTCAAGTGCTATAATTGTGGCAAGAAAGGGCACCTGAAGAAGGATTGTTGGAATCTAAATAAGAAAGATTCTGTTCCTCAAGGAAATGCGGCAAATACTTCAGATGATGAAGGAGCAATGGTCTGTGAAGCGGCAACGACTATTGGAGGAAAGAGAAGATTTATTGATGTATGGCTTCTCGATTCAGCAGCTACTTTTCATATGACCTTTTGAAGAAACTGGTTCCATCAATATGAATCTATCTCTAAGGGATCTATGTACAGCTGTAATGATCAAGCTCTAAAGATCGTTGGTATCGGTACCATCAAGTTAAAGATGTATGATGGGATAACTCAGACTATTGAAAAAGTGCGACATGTAGAGGGCCTGAAGAAGAATTTGTTGTCTGTAGGACAACTGGATGATCTTGGTCTCAGATTTGAGATTCAAAATAAGATCATTAAAGTGATTAAAGGAGCTCTGGTATTTATGAAATCAGAAAAGATTGTTGCAAATCTGTATATGCTGAAGGGAGTAACTTTGCAAGAAGGAGAAGCATCCGTTGCAGTGACTAGTCCAGATTGTAAATCTGCAATGACGTGGCATAGAAAGCTTGGACATATGTCAGAACAAGGGATGAAGATACTTGTAGAAAAGAATCAACTGCCAGGTCTCACAAAGGTATCACTACCTTTCTGTGAGCATTGCATTGTGAGTAAGCAGCATCGATTAAAGTTCAACATATCAAAGTTCAGAAGCAAAGAAATTCTAGAATTGATTTACTCTGATGTATGGCAAGCACCGGTTACATCCTTAGGAGGAGCAAATTTCTTTGTATCATTTATTGATGATTATTCGAGGAGATGTTTGGTGTTTCCTATCAAGAGGAAGGCAGATGTGTTTCCAACTTTCAAATTTTACAAAGCGCGGGTAGAACTCGAATCTGGTAAGAAGATCAGGTGTTTGCGATCAGATAATAGAGGTGAATATACTGGTAAAGAATTTGATGAATTCTGCAAACAAGAAGGCATTAAAAGGCAGTTCATGACAGCATACACTCCTCAACAAAATGGAGTAGCAGAGCGGAAGAATAGAACTCTATTATAAAGAACAAGAGCAATGTTGAGAACTGCAAGCTTAGATAAGAAATTCTGGGAAGAAGCAGTCAATACTGCCTATTATGTGGTGAATCGAGCTCCATCAACTGCAATTGAGTTGAAGACACCGATGGAGATGTGTATTGGTAAACCAGTGGATTATTCCAACCTCCATATATTTGGAAGTCCTGCCTATGTGATGTTCAATGCCCAAGAAACGACAAAGTTGGATCCCAAATCCAGAAGATGTATTTTCTTGGGATATGCTGAAGGAGTAAAGAGGTATCGTCTGTGGGATCCCACTGCACACAAGATTATTATCAGCAAGGATGTTATCTTTATGAAAGATAAGGATCAAGAGCAAGCAGAAAATGTTGGCACAATACAAGAGAATCCAAAGACTACAACAGTACAGGTGGAAAGGGAATTTGAACAAAATGATTCTTCTGAAGCTGAACCAGAGCACGAGGAGCAAGAACCAGTCGAATCTGATGTTTCAGATACTCGGAGGACATCTCGCACAAGACGAGCACCGAGCTGGCATTCAGATTATATTATGGAGAGCAATATTGCATAATGTCTTTTAACTGAGGATGGAGAGCCATCAACTCTTCAAGAAGCAATGAATAGTTCAGATGCATCTCAGTGGATGGCAGCAATGTAGGAAGAAATTGAAGCTATACATAAGAATAAGACATGGGAGCTGGCATCACTACCACAAGTAAGAAAACCTATTGGAAATAAATGTGTTTACAAGATCAAGCGGAGTGGTGACGATCAAGTAGAACGGTATCGTGCTAGACTGGTGGTAAAAGGATATGTTTAGAAAGAAGGCATTTTAACGAAATATTTTCTCCTGTGGTTCGACTCACTACAGTTCGAGTAGTCCTGGCGATATGTGCTACATTTGACTTGCATCTTGAGCAATTAGATGTGAAAACTGCATTTCTTCATGGAGATCTTGAGGAAGAAATTTATATGCTCTAGCCAGAAGGTTTTGAAGAAAAAGGAAAAGAGAACTTGGTTTGTAGGTTGAACAAATCTCTGTATGGTTTAAAGCAGGCACCGAGGTGTTGGTATAAAAGATTTGATTCCATCATCATAAGCCTTGGATACAATAGACTGAATGCAGACCCTTGTGCATATTTCAAGAGGTTTAAGAAAGATGATTTTATAGTCTTGTTGTTGTATGTAGACGACATGTTGGTAGCAGGCCCCAACAATGATCGTATCAAAGAATTGAAGGCATATTTGGCTAGGGAATTTGAAATGAAGGACTTGGGACCAGCAAACAAGATTCTAGGGATGCAAATTCACCGAGACAGAAATAATAGGAAGATTTGGCTTTCTCAAAAGAATCATTTGAAGAAGATCTTGCAGCAATTCAACATAAAAGACTGTAAGTCAATTTATACCCCTCCTCCTATTAATTTCAAGTTATCCTTAAGTATGAGTCCTAGCAATGAAGAAGAGAGGATGGAGATGTCTCGAGTACTATATGCATCAGCAGTGGGAAGCTTAATGTTCGCTATGATGTGTACAAGACCAGACATTGCACATGCAGTGGGAGTGGTTAGTTGATATATGGTGAATCTTGGTCGAGAGCATTGGAATACTGTTAAGAGGATTCTCAGATATATCAAGGGAATCTCAGATGTTGCATTATGTTATAGAGGATCAGATTTTATTATCAAAGGATATGTTGATGCTGATTATACAGGTGATCTTGATAAAAGTAAATCCACTATAGGATATGTGTTTACACTAGCTAAAGGAGCTGTGAGCTGGATTTCAAAACTGCAGTCAGTTGTGGCTACATCAACCACAGAAGCAGAATATGTAGCAGCTACACAAGCCAGTAAAGAAGCAGTGTGGTTGAAGATGTTGTTGGAAGAACTTGGGTATAAACAAGAGAATATTACTCTGTTTTGTGATAACCAAAGTTCTTTGCATCTTGCAAGAAATCAAACATTTTGTTCAAAGACAAAACACATTCGAGTTCAGTATCACTTCGTTCGTGAGAAAGTGGAAGAAGGAACGGTGGATATGCAGAAAATTCATATAACAGATAACTTGGCATATTTTATAACAAAAGCAATCAACGCTGACAAATTTATGTGGTGTCGATCCTCATGTGGCCTGACAGAGACGTGAGCAACATGAAGCGGCAAGGTAGAAAGAATTGTGAAGATCTGATTGACTCTCAATCAAATCTTTAAGTGGGAGAATTGTCAAATATGGTAGGCACCGAATGAAACTCAAACATGGTAGGCATTTCTGTGCCTACCATGCTTGGCCATATTCTCATCCTCCTGCCTATAAATAGGCAAGAGATGAACAAAGAGAATGGCATATGGGCAGTGCAAAAATAAGAGAGAAGTGAGGGAAGAGAGATAAACAAGAGAAGAGAGAGAGAGAAAAATATTGTGTGTATTTTTTGGTGTAGTTTTCTCCTTGTAATTCTCCAATTTTTTCAGTAGTAAAATTCTTCTATCCTTGTCCGTGGTTTTTACCCTAATTTAGGGGTTTTTCACGTAAAATAAGTGTGTGCATTACTATTCCTTTTAGTCCT
The DNA here is from genome assembly GCA_027563595.1 of Erythroxylum suave. NCBI lineage: Eukaryota > Viridiplantae > Streptophyta > Magnoliopsida > Malpighiales > Erythroxylaceae > Erythroxylum > Erythroxylum suave. The sequence goes on along the minus strand of JAOSBN010004517.1, from coordinate 9,842 downwards.
ATTTCGCTGCGAACCTGCTCTAATCCAGTCAATTTTGGCAACAATCTCTTTTAGTAACCCTTTTCTTGTTGAAGCCAGGTTTTGAAGCTTTCCAGGGTGTCAGCCCTATAATGCTTCTGAGTGAATTCTAGTAAACTTGTCCATCTAAAGTCTAGATACTTTTTGGAATTTTCAGGGTTGACTAGGATTTCGGGCAGTTTCATTACTGTCTCCATGTTTGGTGATAAGAAAAATGCCAATGAAGTCCTTACTATTTTCTTGTTCACCACCACTCTATACAAGCAACTTTTGAATTTACAGTTCAATAGTGCCTAAAAAGACCAAACTTAACCAACATGTTAAAAGTAACTTGTTCGTTAACATGTTTGATAAGATCTCATCTTGCTATATTATTTGATATTATCTCCTTTTTTTTAGATTTATTTTCATGCTTAAATATGAAATTTAATTTTTGTTTTTTTTTAGGAGATGAAAAATGAAAATTGCATTAAATTTTGACTCTAGTGGTGATAATCACAAATTTTGGATAAAGTGAAATGATTGATACAATGGATAAGACTAATCACTTAAAGAGTTAGGGTTTGATTGGAAGACTTCACCTTATCCTTATCATGTAGGAATTTGAATTCGTTTTAAATAGACATCTTTACAAGTTAGAGTTAGATTAAGATTAGATTAGAAAATCTTATAAAAGGGACGTTCCTCACAACAAAAAAAGGTTATCTCTTCTTATATTTTTAGCAATTCTTTGTCTTTCTTCTAATTTTATTATTAGAGCGAAAGCCATGTGTGGCTAAACTCAATCGTTTTGATTCAAAGGAATTTAATACTCTAATCGTAACCTTGTGAGGTTTTGTGTTTCAAACTTTTATTCACGATTTAATTCAAGTATTTCTTGTTTTGAGTTTTCATATTTTATAAATTATTGATACTCTATTAATCTGACAATTTAATTTAATATTGATTATTCTATCGCTATTCAAGAATTCAGTGATCCGTAATTGTCATGAAAGATTGGTATAAGTAACAAATAGGTTATTTATGAATTTTCATATTTAATTTATGATAAACAAGAAAACTAAATTGAATAGGTGCAGCTATCTCAATTATTTAATTTAGGGTTTAGCCTTTTTCATAGAGCTTATTGCTATCATTTATAATAGAATCTATATGTCGATCTATATCATTTAATTAAGTTGTAGAATAAAATAGATTTGATATGAAATGCTATCACACCCAGTCAATAGATGATAAGTTTTGGTTTAGATGCTAGGTTTGAACCAATTAATTTAGGAAATTTTGACACTTATTACGGCTATCCTAATATATTTCAGACTAACTGCTTGAATCGTGAAAATATTCTTTTTAAACTAATGATCAGTGTTACAATTAGATGAGATCTTTCCTTTGAATCAGAGCTTGGTAATCTCAACTTTCTCATATTTGAATTCAACTAATTTAATTTGTTTATGTATTAATTTCAATTAATCAGTTATTTAATCAATCCCCCCAATTTACTTTTATTACTTAAAATTAAGAAGCCAATGTTTAGCTCTCTAAAAATTTAACCTGGTTCTATTACTACTACAAAAATTTGAAGATTTAGAATTATTTTGGGGGCTTTAACAACCTAACCAATGTTAATGGAAGTGGGAAACTTACCATGAATGTGTCGCCAACGTTAGCAACAAATGCTTATGGATCAGGATCTATAGATCTCCAACTTCCGTCGACCAACACTTGAAAGCCACCAACTTGATCCTGATGGAGGACAATTAAAGAAGTATGATCACAGTGAGGTCCTGTTCTGAATGTTAAATCAGGATTCTAACATGAAGGGTAGTAATTCAATCTTATGATGGAATCATTTCCCTAGAAAATTCTTTAAAGTAGCCTCTATCAATTCCTAGACTCACCTCTAAAAGCTCCATGATCGTAAGAGAAAGTCTTCAAGGCTTTACAGTATTCCTGGTAAAGCTCCTATGTGAATCAATCTCAAAGATGTTTAATGTTACAAGGTTCAGACCTAGAAAAGTGCCCATAAAAAATGGGTGATGATATCACAAAGAAGACAAGCAGAGCTATGGATATCATAGCCGTGGTATAGTGAATAAGCTTCTGTATGGTCCAATGCAGCATCTGAGATGTGATGGAAGTGACAATATGCATGCTCTGAATAGAATGTTCAGCTTTGAGATGGAAGTAACTGTATTGGAACAAAAAAGAGAGTATTCTCGTATGTTTTATGCTCTCCAAAGCCACGTGAAATTCTCTATTTCCGTTATGGTGTTCCAACTCTGTTCCATTAAATCTCGTCCACATATTTATGTAAACTCTACGTAAATGTGGGGATGAGATTTAATAAAATATGATAGGAACATCATAACTGAAACAAAGGATCTATCCCTTCCAAACCTGACCAATATTTAAAATTACTTCGTTTTGACCATTGGACAATAAAATTAGACAAAGGATCTAAACTTGGAAAGAGAGAGGATCCTATGTCTGTTTTACCTTTCCAATCCTATTTAATGGCCAAAACGACATCATTTTGGCCACTGAATAGTAGTTTAGAGACTATCCAACCATATCCAATGGCTAAAATAATGTCGTTTTAACCATTAGATAAGGTTGGACATGATAAAATTAGACAAAAGATCCAAACTCAGAACAAAAGCTTCGAGCTAAACAAAGTTGGTAGTATCGTCTTAATATTTACCTCAAAATGATACCTCAATTCACCTTTTTAGAATTTAATAAGGAAAAAAGAAATTTTCCTCAACTTGTTAATGAGAGAAAGAGTGTTCATGACTTCCCAGTATTCCTGGTAAAGCTTCCTACGTGAATCAATCTCAAGCATGATTATTGTTAAAAGATTCATAGTGACACAGTTAGTCTTGAAGTCCTAAAACAAAAGCAAGTCTTAGAATATCGTACATATGTTAAAAATGAAAATATTAAAGGGATAATAAACGGTAAGGATTAACTAATTAAATAGCTAGTTATAGTTATTTTGATAATGATTAGAATCAAGTCCAATTCTTATTAATAGGCTGTACATTTTATCCATGTTAAAAATTCTAATATGATATCAAAGTAAGTCTAGTTTAGATTACAAGTTTTCATCATTTTGACAATGTTAGACCTAAGTTCAATTCTTGTTAATTGATTTTAGACTCCACCCATATTAAAATTTCTAATACCAAGTTCAATTCTTTTACTTGAATTTTCTGAAATCTTCTCCCATTACATTCGAGAAATATTCTTCAACAATGTTTTAACAAGATGTTGGAATATCCTTGTGGTCCATATGATTCACAACTAGCACAACATTTCCGAAATGTTGTGATGGTCTGTTGCTGTCCATTGTCTCTGTAATGGGCAGAGTAATATAGGGATGGTTATGTTTGGTTTTTGGGTCCCTAACCTTCAGCTTTCAATTTTAAGAAAATTTGACACCATTAACGTGAGAGTTTGAGAGGTTAGAAGATTCAAAAACATTTCATTTGGCAGTGGGATTTAACAAATGGATCAAGCTTTTCGGATAGCAATGGCCGGAGGTATGGTTATTTGGTTATGCTTCTGCCTATCATATAGACATATATATATATATATATATATATATATGCATATATGATGTGGATATACAAATATGTAAATATGCATGTAAGTGAAGCATGAATTGTATGCAAATTGATTTTATTTTATATTTGGTATCAGAGCCTATTAACGCAACAACCAAATCAAATATGGATTGGTTTCTATATGATATATATCAAATATGTTTTTGTTATATAATCTCTATCTTATTGTTGTAATCTTCTCCCTTCAATCATGTAAGCAGTTAGCTATTTTTGTACAATTTCAAATATTGTATATCAGCTTTATATAGCTGTCCTTGTACTGTCAATTGGTGAGATAATATAGGAAAAACATCTGATATATATCATATAGAAACCAATCCATTATTTTAAGCATGTAGGAATCATTCATAGACTTGCCTGTCCTCACACGCACAAACAAAACGGTGTCACTGAACGTAAAATTTGTCATCTTATTGGTACCTCTCTTGCCCTTCTTGCTCATGCCAACTTACCATTACGTTATTGGAATTATGTCTTTGAAATGAGTTGTTCTTCAATTAACAATTTGCCCACTCCAGTTCTCAAAAATTCATCCCCACACTTTGTTTTATTTCAAAAAAAATCATGATTGTTCTACTCAAAAGCCTTTTGGGTGTACTGTTTTTCCTCTTCTCCGTCCATATAATAATCATAAGTTTGCTTATCGAAGTCGTCCTTGTATGTATCTTGGTTCGAGTATGTCCCATTCAGGTAGTTATTGTCTTGACTTATCAAATGACAAAGTTTATGTTGCTAGGCATGTTGTTTTTAATTCACATCAATTCTTATTCTAAACTTGCATCCTCACCTGCTTTGGAGACTCCTTCTACCATGTCTTGGCTTCACGTTCAAAGCGTATCTCCATCATCCATAAGTTTTGCTAGAAATTTGGGTCTGTCTTCTACTTCTTCTTCCATTCCATTATTTTTTACAACTGATCAGTCTTCCAACAATTCCCTGTTATCAGCACAGTCTCCATCTTTACCACTGCCACCTTCAAATCAATCTCCTATACACTCTCAATCACCTTCCTTAGACTCAAATACTGATCGTCCACTTTCCCTTATTGTTAATTTAACCGATTACCCATCCCAAATGCCTGTTGCACCTTCTACCTCAACCTCTCCTCCTCGAACCCACCCTATGCAACTTCATTCATCCACTACCCAAAAACGCCATGCTTGCCTTTCAACTAAAACTAAGAATTATCTTTTAACTGAACCTCAAACTTTTATTCAAGCCAAACCATATGCTGAATGGCGTGATGCAATGCAAAATGAGATTAATGCCTTAGTTCAGAATCACACATGGGTGCTTGTTCCCCGACCTCCATCTGCAAATGTCATTGGCAATAAATGGGTTTATTGAATTAAAAGGAAAGCTAATGGGGAGATTGATCGGTTTAAATCTCGGCTCGTTGCTAAGGGTTACTCGCAACAGCCTGGTATTGACTGTACTGAAACCTTTAGTCCAGTGGTAAAAGCAACTACCATTCAAACGATCTTGTCTATTGCAACTGCTTCTCTTTGGCCTATCCGACAACTTGATATTTCAAATGCATTTCTGCATGGGTTTATTGATATAGACATTTATATGGAGCAACCCATTGGCTTTCATGATGCTTCCCATCCGGATTATGTGTGTAAATTGTCCAAGTCATTGTATGGCCTTAAACAGGCTCCCCGGGTTTGGTTTCAAAGGCTCACAACTTTTCTACATGCTCTTAGATTTCAAACTTCAAAGGCTGACTCCTCTTGATTCATCCTTCGCCAAAGTGATTTGAAGTTTTATGTTTTGATTTATGTGGATGATATACTCCTTACTTGCTCTGATTCTACAAAATTGGATTGTTTTTTGGGTCATCTAAAATCAGCCTTCCCTATTTAGGATCTTGGTTCTCTTCACTTTTTCTTGGGCATTGAGGCAAGGTTTTCAGTAGAAGGTCTCCTGCTCACTCAACAAAAATACATCACTGATTTATTGGTAAACTTTACTATGTCTGATTGCAAGCCTTGTAACACTCCAATGTCCATCAGCCCTTCGCTTTCAAAATTTATTGGTGCTCCTCTGTCAAATGCTGAGTAATATCGTCAACTAGTAGGATCCTTGCAATATGTCACCCTTACTAGACCCGACATTTCCTTTTCCATCAATAAGTTTTGTCAATTTATGCATCATCCTACTCAAGAGCATTGGACAGCAGCTAAGCAGTTATTACGTTATCTTAAAACTACTACCAAACTTGGTTTATTCTTCTCCAAGGATTCCTCTCTTCAATTACAATGCTTTACAGATAGCAATTGGGGTGGTTGCCCGGATGATTGTCAATCGACGAATGGTTAAGCTATCTATTTAGGAAAAATTTTGATTTCCTAGACTTCAAAGAAACAGCCCACAATTGCTTGATCATCTGTCGAAAGTGAATATGGTGCTCTTGCAAATTCTACTGCTGAATTGATGTGGCTTCAATCCCTTCTTACTGAACTTGGTTTTCCTTGCTCTAATCCAGCTACGTTATGGTGCGATAATGTTGGGGCAATTTATCTCTGTTCAAATCCTGTATTTCATGCTCGAACGAAACATATTGAGCTTGATTATCATTTTATTAGAGACCAAGTTCAGAAACGCAACATCCAGGTTCAGTTTATTTCCTTTGAAGATCATATTGCTAATATTCTTACAAAACCTCTTAGCCAGCATCTGTTTGTTAAGCATCGAGACAAGCTTCGGCTTTGTTCCACGTCACCTTCAGCTTGACGGGGGGTGTTAGCGCAACAACCAATTCAATTATGGATTGGTTTCTATATGATAAATATCAAATATGTTTCTGTTATATAATCTCTATCTTATTGTTGTAATCTTCTCCCTTCAATCATGTAAGCAGTTAGCTATTTTTGTTCAATTTCAAATATTGTATATTAGCTTTATATAGTTTTCCTTGTACTGTCAATTGGTGAGATAATATACAAAAACATCAACTCTCTTTTATCTTTACAGAGCTATGTACATCGCTGCCTTGCATACCCTTTGTCATGCTCTGTTTTTGTTTTGGTTTTTGAACATGTCTATCGTCTGCATGAATGACATGTTGGATGAAGAGGTGGACGTTGGTGTGCATGTGGAACGTTATAGTTATGTTTTGGCACATCATGTTGCACGGTGCAACAAATAGAGGGGTGATGCATGCTAGGAGGATGGACGTTGTCAGATTGCATGGCGGTTATGGATATCACCATCATGCAACGTGCGTCTTGTTTCTTCTCCTGGGTGTGCTATGACCATCATTGGCTCCTCCTCCTCGTCCCTGTCTCCAGCACTATCTCCTCCGTGTCTATGGCCCGCCTCTAGTGAAGGTTGGAAACGGGTCACGCTAACTCGACTGGAGGTTGAAGATGACTGCAATTTTATTTTTAAAAAAGAAAAATTCTTAATTAATTAAGTAATAATTAATTAAGTTAATGTTAGGTTTCTTGATGAGTTAATTAAACACTTAACCTAATTTTGTGATTTTAATTTTCAAAACATTCTTTGGAATTAATATTTTTTGTGAATATTAATTATTTTAATTTGTATGTCTAATATATTAAGAATTATACATTTAAAAATTGTATGATTAATATTTGTATTAAATTAGACATGCAAGATTAAATTATGTGATTTTATGCACATTAAAGTTATTGAACTATTTGCACACATTATATATGTAATTAATTGAAAATTGTATGTATAAATTTATGAACATTATACATGCAAAAGTAGATTATTTGTGCATGATTATGTGATTTATTTGCATTATTATTTTTTATGCAATATTTAGGTTTAATTACAATTAAAATAATGTGAGGTGATTCTTATAATTTTATTTGATTAGGGTGTAGCCATAACATCTTTAATTGATTAAAATTTAAGTTTATGGATCATTGTAAACATATATATATAATACAATTTACCCACAGGAATTTGTGTTATATATGTATATGATTACTTAGGATAAAATATCAAAATTTATTTCTTGATTTGCCCACTGAAATTAAGAAAAGGAACATAATTTGATAATTTTATCAAATGAATCTAATTGAGTAGAATTTTAGCTCGTAGGCAAATATAATGTCAATAGATTCCTGAATTCATCGATGATTTACATTGGTAAAACATAGAAATTTTGGTCTCATAATTTTGTTAATAAGTGATCGCAAGGTTACACTTGCTAGGTTTTAATATTTATAACCTTGGTAAATTCTACAAGCGCATGGGTCGTTTGCGTAGTACCTAAGGTATCGATCCCAAGAGGAGGACTAAATTAGTCCTAAAATCTAAGATCGCACTAAACTACAATAATTCTAAATAATAACTAATGCAAAAATAAATCAAGCAACAATCAATTTTTGAGAATTAAAGTGCAGAAAAGTAAACAAAGCAGAAATTCACATAGACAATCCGAAATTAACCTAGAAATCACCAAGTGAAAGAAGGGGGGATTCAATCTGAAATTAACAAAAACCTAATCAATTATGCAATTCTCGACTTAATGGGTCTAGACAGTCCTAAGGTGAATTACTCTCTCTTGAGTTATAATTTTTAACCCTAATTGATGATCCCTAATTTAAATTATGGAATTGTGATCTCTCAATTCGCAATTGACCCAAAACCTAAATTACTTCTAAGTTGTCTATTAACCTATTGGGAATCTATACTCGATCTCTTGTTACATGACTCTACCGGTTTGATCTAATCCTTTACCTATCAATTCACCTAACTCTCGTTAGCCCAAATTAATTATATTCACTGGGCTCACCCTCTCAATTTATTGCCGAATTATTACGAACAGAAATTGAATCACAATTAAATCAAAAGAAAACACAACCAATTAAACTTTATTAATCTCAAGAATTAAAAACATGAAGGTGAGTATAGATAATAATCAACACTCAACAACAACAATTTCAATAAATATCCCAATTTCATACATAAATAAAATTGAAATAAACATAGAAACTACTATCGGAATGGATCGTGGAGGCAGCGACAGTAGAAAACCACCTGTTCCGGGAAGTACGTCGCGTCAAACTTCTTCTCTGTGCCTCTTTTCCTTCTTCTCCTTCCGCAATCTCTCAATTTCTCTCTAGGTTTTCTCTCAGAATTAGCAGGGCTCTTGTACACTCTACAAAGGCTCGTTAAGGCTACTACATCTACCTCATATTGTTATATTTATACTTTAGGTGTGCTCTAGGTCAAAGTCAGGGTCGAAACGGTCTAAAACATCTTACAAAACTTGAGTTTCTGCTTCAACCCAACGCAAGCCATGATCATGGCCCTACCTGCCACGATCGTGGACAACACCTAAACCTTTCTGTCACAATTGTGGCCTAATGTGCACGATCGTGACCTAAATGGAAGGTCTCTATCACGATCGTGCCCCAATGTGCACGATCGTGGCCTGATTGTTTTGGCTCGTCCCTATCTATCACGATTGTGCCCGCTATACCACGATCATGGGTTGTGTCTGTGGCTTGAAAACTCCTCGAATCTTCTCCATTCTTTGCCGTTTACCCTAAAACACTAGCAAACCTATCAAGGTACCTAAAAAATACAACAATTAAGCTCAAAGACTCATATTAACCCATAAAAACACTTAAACACACAGACTAACACAATTAAAACCTAAATACACACTCAACACTCAAATTCATACTAAATACATAACAAATTAAACCCTAAAACACAATGCAATTGACAACTATCAACATCCCACACTTAAACATTTGCTTGTCCTCAAGCAAAGAACACAAAAAGAATATAACACACACGAAGCATACAATGCAAAAATGAGACAATGGCTTCAACTTTATGAAATAAATTTAATCTTGAACACAATCTGACAAGTTATATCTAATCATTAATGGGCAAAATCTATGTCTAAGGTCTTTAAACTAAATATACAAGTTAATTGGGATCTAAGTGCTAATTCAATTACCCTTTTCAATTGTACAAACACATTAATAATTCTTCGGTCCTCATACTTTGTAACTATTCCTAAGTATATTTTCATGAAATTCAAGCTTCCTACAAGTCCAGTAGGTCTTTTTTATCATTTTAAACCACGGACTTAGTCTTCTACTCGAAGGTAAACATTGATAATGAAACTACAACAAAATATAGAAATTTTAGACATAAAAGATGAACTTTTTAGACGCTTTTTTGCGTCTTAAAAATAATTTA
>JAOSBN010004448.1:0-19143 GCA_027563595.1 Erythroxylum suave | reverse complement strand
AAATTAAGTCCCAATAATTAAATCAATAAGAGGAATAAAATAGAATAATTAAAACATAAATATTAGACAAATATGCATTTATCAGTTTGATCTAGCTAACATAAGAGGGAATTGGCATATTACTAGCATAAATGTTAGTAAGACATAGTATGATAATGATCCATTTGTTCTTGCACGTCAAGTCAGACAAGTTTTCTACGTCAACGATACTATATTAAGTAGCAATTGGAAGGTTGTTCAAAAGTTTCAACAAAGGAATGTCTTTGATTTTTTTTTTGAAAGGGATATTGGTCAATTGGATGAGGATACAGATGAAGTCTATCAAGATATTGGATTGCAGTTCAATAACAAATGCATTCTAGTAGAAGATGCAAATATATCAACATTCCATATGAGAGATGTCGAGCCTAACATAGTTCAACTAGATGAATTCTAGGCCCATCTTATCTTACAAACAGAAGAAGACTATACTCAGGATAACTTAAATGACAATGACGATACTTTGGTCGAATATATTAGTGATGAAGAATCCAACGATAATGTACTTAATGATGATGACTTTCAAAAACTTGATCTTGATGACTGAATGTAAATAAATTTTTTGTATTGTCTGAAATGTTATGTTCATAATTGTCTTATGTTGTTAATGTTTTACTTATGTTAATTTATGATGAGTAGATGCATATTTTTAATGTTTCACTTATGTTTTTGCGGAATGTTATGCTGAATGTTTAGTATTTGACTATTAATCTCTTTGTATTCATATGAAAAAATGATTTTTGAGTTAAGACTATACATTATGTTCATATTTTGATTTACACAGGTTCATTATAATGGCACCTGGTAGAAACAAAGGAAAGAGGGCAGTAACAACCGAAGACATTCCTCCTACAGAACAACAAAACAATGCATCATCAAATGAAGAAAGTCTATAGCAACCTTTACCACCATCGTCTGCTAGTTATGAGGGATCTTCAGGACTGTTATTGTTAACTAAACATATTTACATTAATGCTGAAATTATTCATTACATGTTTAGTGTATTTTTCTTGTTATAAATTTTTTGTTTTCAAGTTCCAATATTGGAATTAGGTAAAGGTAAGACAAAAGGAGCTGAGTTGCAATTGATGAATGTTGAAACAAATAGCAAGTTATCTGTGATGATTAACCCCATGCAACGTTACCTTCTGGATAAGATCCAATATGCAAAATTGGCCAGTGAGTTAGATGTCGTTGTGAGAAACGAGTTGCCTTGCCTTCAACATGTCAAGCAGATGAAGGAAGACAACCAGCTCCAAAATGCTTTAGACAAAGTTTCGATAATATTTCAATTCATTTAATTATATACATTACGATTTTACTTAACAAAAATGATAACTTAACTTATACTTCTTTTGTTCACAAATGAACCTCAATATCGTTGATATTGACATGCTTGAGGTTCAAGCAGTGTTAGTTCACTGTTGAAACAAAGAGTGAAGGATCATCGATATACACTTCATAAATACTACCACTCTTTCTCTTCTGATGGAGAGGCTAGGAGATATGTTCTGGAATAGGTGACTCTAGAAAATTTGAGTTAAATGTGTGATTATTGAGCCTCGGTGAAGGTTCAGATTTGTTTTTTTCTCTTCATATTTTCCTTTCGTTAATTTTGTTTATATATTTCATGACTACTATTCTTAATTTAGGAGAAGTGTGAGAAACCCAAGGTGAACAGAGCAAAAATGAAGACTTCTCATAACACCAGCTCCGATTGTCTTTCGACAAGAATTTGTAAGTGCAACATTTTCATTTTATTAATCTATTTTTTAATACACTAAATTCTAATTGCTTATAATTTTTTCAATTTATATAATAGAGCCAAACACAACTCCAAGAACAAGAGTGTGATAGGATGACACTATACAAGCACCACAAGGAAGGTCAAGGCTGGATGTCTGAAGAGGCACAAAGTATTACAATTTATTTTTCTATGTAATAGTAAGTAATAATTTTTTAGTTAATTCAATTTTCTAGTTTAATTGTAGGACAAGATGCAGGAGTTGTTACAGAGGTCATTATCTGAGGGGAATCAGCCCAATGTCAATGATATTTGTAATAATTTCCTTGGTACACGATCGAGTTATAGTAAAGGTCTTGGGAATAGCCCTAAGCCTATTGGTACATCTTCATCATGACCAACATATATGACGGTGCTTCAAGAGGAGAACCAACAACTAAAGACTAAGTTAGATCGTAATATTAAAGAAGTTAACAAACTTAAAAAGAAGGTTAAACAGTTACTAGGTTTTGCATATATTGGTGGTAGTGACTTAGATGAAGACTATTAGTTTTTAAATGATATGTAAATATTTTTTATATAAAATGCATTTCAATTTATATGTGTATTTTATTTCAATTTATTATTATTTAAAAAATATGTCACCAACATTAATTATAAAAAGAAGTCATTTTTATATTTCAAAATATCTTAAAATTTTTAATAAATTAAAATAATTTTTAAACAATTATAATAATATTTAATTTAAAATTAAAATTAAAATTTTGTCACTAAATAATATTAGCTACCAAAAGAAAGTCGTCACAAAAAGTTATTACCTACATTTACAAGAACGTCTCTAAATACATTTACCTACAACAATAAATTAGTAGCTAAAACTATTTTACTACAAAAACACAATCGTCACTAAAAACAATTAGCTACCAGAATGAGATCGTCATAAAATGTTGTTAACTATCTGTTCACTCAAGGTTACACGTGTTAAGTTATACTATTAATAACCTTGGTAATTGCTGCAAGTGCATGGGTCGCTCGCATATTACCTAAGGTGTAAATCCTACGAGGAAGGAAACTAATCCTAAGGCTAAGGCAGTTAAGTTTGGGAATAACTTAATTAAATAAATAATGCATAAATTAAATCGATTGATAATCAAATTTGAGAAATTAAAGTGCAACAAGAATAAACAAAATAGCAACTCACACCCAACCCGAAATCAACCTAGAAATAACCAAGGGAGAGAAAGGGGATTTAATTCGAAATTAAATGAAACCTAAACAATTATGCAACCACTAACTTGATGGGTCTAGACGATCCTAGGGTGAATTACTCTGTCTCGAGTTATAATTCTTAACCCTAATTAATAATCCCTAATTCAAATTATGGAAATTACAATCTCTCGATCTACAATTGGTCCAAAACCTAAATTAGTTCTAGTTGTCTATTAACCTACTGGGAATCTATGCTCGATCTCTCATTACACAATTCGACCGGTTTGATCCAATTCCCTACTTGTTGATTCACCTAACTCTCGTTAGCCTAAATAAATGAATTTTACTTACCTCACCCTCTCAATTTATTGTCAAATTATTAAGCACATAATTGAATCACAAGCAAGCAATAGAAAACAAAATTAATTAAATTTCAATGATCTCAAAAGTTAACATTCGAAGGTCAGTATATACTCATCTCAACATTCAACGCAAAAAATCTCAACACCTATTTTAATTCTATACATAAATAAAACTGAAATAAATGGAAATACTATCGAGAAAGGAATCTCAAAAATGGCAAAGATGAGAAACCACTTGTTCTAAGAAGTACTTCGTGTCTAGCTTGTCTCTGCGTTTCTCTTCCTTTGTCTCCTTCCTCGATCTCTTGACTTCTTTCTAAGGTTTCTCTCAGGAGTGACGGAATCTCACTTTTTTCCTAAGTCTTTTCACTCTCTAATGACTACTGGCAACTGTCTTGTAATATGCTATTTATTTTGTGGCAACTCTAGGTCAAACTCAGGGTCAAAATAGTCTGAAAAATAACCCAAATTTTGAGTTTTTACATCAGCCCGACGCAAGGCACAATCGTGGTCCTTCATATCATGATCGTGGCCAACGCTTTACCCTTTTCATTCACAAGTGTGGCTTGCAGTGCACAATCATGGCCTGACTTGATGCTCTCTATTACGATCGTGGCTCAGAGTGCACGACCGTGGCCAGTTACTTCTTTTTCTTCCTTCTCTATCACGACCGTGGCCTATATGCACAATTATGGCCTATGTCCTTAATTTAAATCTTCACCGTTCTTCCCTGTTTGTCCTGCAACACTAGCACACGCATCAAGGTACCTCAAGAATATACAATTTAAGCTCAAAATTCCAACTAACCCTATAAACATACTTAGTTACATAAAATATCCTAATTAAGTTCTAAATGTATGCTCTACACTCACTTTAACACTAAATGCATAACAATTTAAACTCTAAAACATCATGCAAAACATAACCATCAACATCCCCACACTTAAACATTTGCTTGTCCTTAAGCAAACAAAACAACACCTCATAAATAACATAATAAGCACACAAAATGCAGTAATGCAACAATGGCTCTAATTTTCATGAAATAATTTTAACTTTGGACACAACTATTCAAATTATGGCAAATCATTAACAACCAGAATATGTTGTTAGGGACCTTGAGCTAAATATAAAACTACATTAAGACCTAGATGTTAACTTAATTGGCCTTTTCAATTGTACACACGCATTAATAATTTTTCGGTCCCTTAGGTTTTTGTAACTATTCCTAAGTATAATTTCATGAAAATTCAAGCTTATTACAAGTCCAATAGGTTTTTAATTGAAACTCTTTTTTTGTATTACCGGGACTTAACCTTTTGCTAAAAGGCAAACATTTGTGATGAATGTCAATTCGGCTACTCGACCAAATCATTTATTAACAGCTGGGTTGAAACATCATTATAGCCTTTTTTACACGAACGCATACATTTGTGATGCGTGTCGATTCGATTACTCAGCTATATCACATTTTCAACTGGCTACTAGTTGTATTCATAACCCAAAGGAATGAAATAGTGATTATTAACACATCACTTATTTATTATTATTATTATCATCATCATCATCATCATCATCATCATCATCTACTTTGTTGTTTTTTGCTTTTCATTTCCATAAAAAATACTAGTCAAGCTACTTAAGCTAGAGGACCTCAAATTACAAATGAATGCGAAAATATAGAGGGTGGTAAATTTACACTAAGTCCTAATTAGGCTGTATATTTATCCAAGGCCCTAATGTACTAATTTCGTAGGCTAATGATCATTCATAACCTAATAAACTGTGTCCAAAATTAACAATTATCCCCTCAATCTAAGCCATTGGTACATTCACACAATTCACAATGTACCTTAATACTATCATGCAAACTTACATATAAAAGAAAAACACAGAGTCCCTCCCCATACTTGAACAACATATTGTCCTTAATATGAGCAGGAAACAAAAAAAACATAACTCATAGCCAAAATGGGGTCAAGAAATTACGTAACAACGAGTAGGTAAAGGAACAAACTAAGCGAAAAGAAAAAACTAACAACAAAAATAGAAATAACTGAACAATAAACAAAACCAAAATTAATTGGGTTAGAATTGGATCCTATGGGGATGGAGGTGGTGATGGTGTTGGAGGTGGTAACTGAATCCCTTGAGCTTTAAAATCAATCAATGTTTTTTTTTAATAAAACTCACTATGAATAACAACCGCAACCAAATTCTAATCATCTGCTAGTTTATAATCCTGAGCTCAACCGTCTCATTCAAGAAGTCATATTAATTAATCGGAGACAAAGAGATCACTTCCTTCTTGTTGGGAAGGGCTCCTCCGAAATATAGCTTGCAACAATGCCAGTAGGCCTTAAAAGTCTCCTTATTCTCATTTTCTAATTTGAGAGTTCCATGATTGAAAACCTGGACGACTGTGAATGGGCCATTCCATCTAGATTTTAACTTCCTTAGAAATAGCCTCAATCGGGAGTTATATAGTAAGACAATGTCTCCTTCCTTGAATTCCTTCTTCTTAAGATGGCATCAAGTCATTTCTTAACCTTTTCCTTGTAAAGTTTGGCATTCTCGTAAGCATTAAAGTGGAACTCTTCCAGCTTCTCCAGTTGTAAAACTCCTTTTTCGCTGGCCTGCTTCTCATCGAAATTTAATGCTTTAATTACCTAGTATACTCTATGTTCTAATCCTACTGACAGATGACAAGCTTTCCTATACATGAGTCTGTATAGAGTTGCTCCAATGGGTGTTTTAAAAGTTGTCCGATAAGCCCATAAGGCATCATCTAATCTTGTTACCTAATCCTTTTGAGAGTTATTTACTGCCTTTTCCAAAATTCGTTTCAGCTCTCGGTTTACAACTTCCACTTTTCTGCTAGTTTGTGGATGGTAGGATGTAGCCATTTGATGGTGTACTCCATATCTTTTGAGGAGGGCATCAAAAGATCTATTGCGAAAATGTGCACCTCCATCACTTATTATCGCTCGTGGTACTCCGAATCAATTAAATAGTTGTTAAATGAACTTTTGTACCATCTTTCCATCATTTGTCGAGGATGCTATTGCTTCATCCCATTGTGCAACATAATCAACTCCCACCAAAATATACATATTCCCCATTGAAGGTGGAAATGGACCCATGAAGTCAAGTTCCCAAATGTCGAAGACCTCAACCTTTTGAATATTGGATAACAACATCTCATCCCTCTTGGAGATATTTCCAATTCGCTAGCACCTATCACATTATGCTAGATAAGTTTATGCATCCTTAAATAGTTTAGGCTAGAAAAATCCACTTTAAAGAATTCAAGCTACTGTTTTGTTCACCCCATAATGCCTAGTATATTGACCCTCATGACATTGCTTGAGGATGTGCAACATCTCCTCATCTGGGACACAACTTCTCATCAACCCATCTGCACAAGCCCTATATAGAGTTGGTTCATCCTATATGTAACGGTTATAGTCATGCACGAACTGCTTCCACTGTTGGTACGAAAGGTCCGAGGGGAGTTTGCCATTGGCCATATAATTACAATATCTGCAAACTACGGGTTGGTAAGTCTCTTGAGTAGCATTAAAGTTTCGTCGAGGAAATTCTCGTTAATATTGTTGCTTGGTTTGCATTCCCCTCCTCAAGTCTGGATAGATCTCTCACTTCTGAATCAAATTTTGGTAAGAGTAAAACCCATCGAATTAACCTGGGTTTTGCATCTTTCTTATTGAAAAGGAATTTCAATGCCGCATGATTAGTGAATAGAATTACCTTTGATCCTAAAAGGTATTGTCGAAACTTATCGTATGCATACACTACTATAAGTAATTCTTTTCTGTAGTGGTGTAATTCAGTTAGGGTCCTGTAAGAATTTTACTTTCATAGTAGATTGCATGTAACTTCTTGCTTTTTTGTTGACCCAAAACACAACCTATGACCTGATCATTTGCATCACACATCACTTCAAATGGCAATGTCCAATCTGGTGGTGTTAAAATTTGTGCTAAAATTAATGCCTCCTTTAACATTTTGAATGCAAACATACACTCATCATCAAACATGAAGGGTATATCCTTGACTAAAAGATTTGTTAGAGGTCTTGCAATTTACGAAAAGTCCTTGATGAAGCGACAGTAAAATCTTGCATTACCTAAGAATCTGCGAACACCTTTTACATTACTTGGTGGTGGGAGCTTCTTTATCACTTCTATTTTTGCTCTGTCAACTTTGAACCTTAGTACAAGATTTTGTGGCCTAGCATTATTCCTTCTTGTGCCATAAAATGGCATTTCTCCCAATTCAGCACTAGATGAGATTCCTCACACCTTAGAAGAACTCTATCCAGATTCATTAAACATATGTCAAAAGAGTCTCTAAAGACTGAAAATCATCCATGAATACCTCCATTATATCTTCTATCATGTCCGCAAAAATCGACATCATGCATTTCTAAATTATGACTAAAGTGTTGTAGAGTTTGAAGGGCATCCTTCTATATGTTAACGTTCCATAAGGGTAAGTGAAAGTAGTTTTCTCTTGATCGTCAAGGTAAATGAAAATATGATTATAGCTTGACTATCCATATAAGAAACAGTAAAATGAATGGTCAGCTACCCTTTTTATCATCTAATCTATAGATGGAAGCAGGAAGTGATCCTTCTTAGTCGAATTCAATTTCTGATAGTCTAAGCATACTCTACATCCTGTGACTTTTCGTATCGAAATTATTTCTCTACTTTCGCTTTCTGTTGCCTTCATTCTTCCCTTTTTAGGTACACATTGCACCGAGCTGACCTACTCACTATTAGAGATGGGATAAATTATCCCTACATCTAGGATTTTGATGATTTCCTTCTTGTCTACTTCATATTCAGATTCAGCCTTCGTTGGCGCTCGCGTACTGTTTTATAACCATCTTCCAAATTTATTTGATGCATGCAGACATTCGGACTTATTCATTGGATATTTGTAATCTGCCACCTGATAGCTTTTATTTGCTTCTTAACAACCTCCACCACCTTCCTTTCCTTTTTTTCGCTCAATTGGTTGGAGACTATTATTGGTAAAGTTTTACCCTTACCTAAAAAACTATACCTGAGGTGTGCGGGTAAAGGCTTAAGTTCTAATGTCAAAGGCTTCTCTGAAGATGGTGGAATGGGTGCTCCGATCCGAACTAATTTATCTTGATGTTCTGGAGCAATTATTCCCTCTATCTCATCCTTTTCTATAGATTGAGAGTTCTGGTGTTCATTGTAATCCTCTGCTTCTAATGCGTTCACTTCAGCAATGTAGCCCTCAATTTGTTCTTGCAGTTTGTGATCCAATATTTCAGCCTTCATGAATGCACTGCTCGTTATTGGATTCTCTAAAGCCTTATTCATATTGAATTCAACTTGATCTTCTCCTATCTAAAGTGTCAATTTACCTTCGTGAACATCAGTTATGGACTTTCCTGTATTCATAAAAGGTTGAACTAAGATCAATGGAAAGTTCTCATCTTCCTCAAAATCCAAAACTACAAAATCCACTAGAATAATGAATTTGTCCACTCTCATCAATACATTTTCCACTATTCCCAACGGCCTTTTAATAGACTAGTCTGTCAATTGAATTAACAATGAGGTAGGCTTGACCTCTTCTAGTCCCAACTTCCTGAATATCGATAAAGACGTAAGATTGATGCTAGCTCCTAAATAGCACAAACAGTTCGTGAATTCCAATTCACTAACTATACATGGTATCGTGAAACTTCCTAGATCTTTCAATTTTGATAGCATTTGACTGGTGACAATTAAGCTGCACGTACCAGTTAGGGTTACCGTCTAATTATCCTCCCAAGTGCATCTCTTCAATAATATATGCTTTAAAAATTTTGCATATTTGGGCATACGTTCTAACGTATCCACAAAAGAAAGATTGATCTGTAACATTCTTAATTTCTCAATGAACTTAGCAAATTGATCATCTAACTTCTTCTTTTGAATCATTGAGGGAACAACACCTTAGGTTGATAGGGTGGAGGTGCAACATACGGAGGATATTCGCTCATATCCCTTTCTCTCTCCTTCCCTTGGTTCTTCTCTAACTGGACAAGTACCTCTCTTGTTTTGTGGTTGGTTCAATTTCCTTCCCACTCCAAAGTGCGATTTCCTTTATTTACTCCTTTGATTTTATTCTTGAAGTGCTGGGGACATTTCCAAACGTCTACCTAAAGAAGGCAATTGTCAGTTGGCTTACTTGAGCTTCCAAATTATGATGAAAGTTGCCTGTCTTTTAGTAATTTGCTCAAACTTATCTTCCAACTTCTTATGTGCATCATCTAAGATCCCAAGCTTATCTAAGATTCTATCTAATTTCGAATCCATCGAGTTCGTCTTATCCTATTGGAAGCTCGGTTGGTTTTAGGATCTGAATTGATCTCCATTGTTGTTGTTCGACCAGGAGAAGTTTGAGTGATTCTTCCATCCAGGGTTATAGGTGTTGGAGTAAGGATTATTACCTCCTCCACGTCCGAATTGTGTACCCATGTAATTGACTCACTCCTGGTTCTCTTTTCTCATCTGGTAGCAATCCACCGTATCATGATCCATTTGGCCGCATAACTCACACTTCATTCGCGTGGCCTTTACTTGACCCAAAGATAACAACTTCATGTTACTGAGTTGTCACATCAGATTGTCAATCTTGGTTTCCATTTTTGTCATCTGATAGTCATTAACAATTCTCTTCTGCTCCCTGAAATTAGTAGGTGGCCTACTACGTTCACTAGCTCATAAACAACTATTGCTGGCCATCTCATCTATCAGTTCCTCTACTTCATCAACTGTCTTTCTCATTAACGATCCTTCTGATCCCACAATAATGGTGCCTCTGGTAGGTGGGTTAACTCCATTATAAAATGTCTGCAGTAGGAATTCCTTAGGTAGGTTGTGGTGTGGGCATCTCCTCTACAGGTCCTTGTAACGCTCCCATATTTCAAAAATAGATTCCCCATCTCCTTGTTGGAAATTGGCAATTTCCTTTATTATATCTTGGTGGTCTTTGTCAAAGGGAAGTATTTATTTAAAAAGGTAAGCACCAATTGTTACCACGTTGTAATGTTAGCAGGGCTCAGTGAGTGATACCAAGCCTTCGCTCTGTCTCTAAGTGTGAAAGGGAACAGTCTAATTCTCACAGCGTCTTCCGACATCTGGTGATACCGGAAAGTATCATAGATCTCAAAAAAACTCACCAATCCATAGAATTGGACGTTCTGCTAAAGCATGTTCAGGAGGGCGGGTTTAATTTCAAAGCAAGCGGTCTGGCCACTCCTTAGTTCGCTGGATTAAACCCTGGTCTCATAAAATCCATAAGCTTCCTCTGTTGCTACCTTCTAGGGTTGACTTCTTGATCCATGTTTCTTTGGAATTCTTCGGTCATTTGTACTTGCTCAAGTTTTTCTTCTTCCTCTTGCCGAGCTTTCCAAAGGATTTGTTCTAAACATCTGATATCTAAATCTAAGTTCTCCGTTGTGTGATGCGAACCTCTCATGACCCTTGTGTTCATACAAGAGCACGATCCTATGTCATCCTAGTGCCTTAAACTATAGAACCAAATTGCCTTCCCCAGTAACGGCGCCAAAAAACTTTGTTCAGTCAAGGTTACACGTGTTAAGTTTTACTATTAATACCTTGGTAATTACCACAAGCGCACGGGTCGTTTGCGTAGTACCTATGGTGTCAATCCCACAAGAAAGGAAACTAATCCTAAAGGCTAAGGTAGCTAAGTTTGCAACTAACCTAATTAAATAACTATTGTAGAAATTAAATCAATTGATAATAAAATTTGAGAAATTAAAGTGCAACAAGATAAACAAAATAGCAACTCAAACCGAAGCCGAAATCAACCTAGAAATAGCCATGGGAGAGAAAGGGGATTTAATTTGAAATTAAATGAAACCTAACCAATTATGCAACCACTAACTTGATGGGCCTAGATAATCCTAAGGTGAATTACTCTATCTCGAGTTATAATTCTTAACCCTAATTAATAATCCCTAATTCAAATTATAGAAATTATAATCTCTAAATCTGCAATTGGTCCAAAACCTAAATTAGTTCTAAGTTGTCTATTAACCTACTGGGAATCTACTCTCAATCTCTCGTTACACAATTTGACCGGTTTGATCCAATTCCCTGCCTATTGATGAAAACGATCTAGAAGGGGGCTTGAATAGATCTTTTAACCTTTTTCGCAAAGTGCTACAAAATAGATAATTAGAATACATAAAACAAACAAAAGCAAATTGAAATATAAAAGAGTAGAGAAGAGAGGAACACAATTTTTATAGAGGTTCGATGCTAAGACCTACGTCCTCTACCTAAGCTCCCACCTAGGATTTTGTCAAAGCTTTTTACTACACACTTTATAGTTCAGTGTGAACTCTTCCAATCAACTTGACTTCCAGCTCAAGCTACACCTTACAGATGATTTATTTTCCGGTACAAATCCTACCTTTCAAGCGATTCTCCTCCAATCACTCAGCTCATAATATTAACAATGATAAAGATGAAGTAGTACAACTCAGTACAGCTGAATACAATCAATATAAGCTCAGTAGCAAGATTGAGAACAATGTGAGGATAATTTTTGAGCTATATCAAGTATGCTTCTCTTTGGACTTGTGTAATCAATCCTTTGAAGTGAAAACCTTTATTTAAAGGCTTCAAGACATTTATGGACATTGTAGAACTCTCCTAGCCGTTGTAGAATGCTCCTAGCCATTATAAAGATTTTCTCCCGTTTGAAATCAATTGACAAAGTCAAATTTTGTTCAGCTGTAACTGATAGCCGACTAGTCGATGTGTAATAGTCGACTAGTACATTATAGTCAACTTGTCTTCAAGAATTAGTCGACTAGTACCAACATTTTTCATGAAACTTTCAGCTCCGCTCTTCGATTAGTCGACTAATAGCATGATAGTTGACTAATCCATCGACTAATAGCACGATAGTCGACTAGTCAATAAATCCAACTAACAGGTCTGATTGATGATAGTCAACTTGCAACATGATAGTCGACTTGTCCAGTTCTCCAATAGACAGATCTCATAAAATCTCCAATCTTTGATTGTTTAAGATATATATTTGAATTCTTCAAGCAAGATCTTCTCAAGAAATACACGTTGTTTATATCTTGATACTCATTATTGCAATCTTGGTCTTCATAAGTCAACTTTATTTAAACTTCATCTGACTTGAAAATCATCACCAACATAATAGTCAACTTGTGTCATCCTTAGTCAACTAGTCTTCCATCAACCTCAATTTATTTCAATTAACCTGAAATTATTACTTAACCAATTCTCTAAGTTTTATTATTATCAAAACAAAGAAGGATTTAATTTGCCAACCCCCATTGGTCCAACAATTGATTCACCTAAACCTCGTTAGCCCAAATCAATGATTTTTACTTAGCTCACCCTCTCAGTTTATTGCCGATTTATTAAGCACAGAATTAAATCTCAAGCAAGTAATACCAAACAAAATCAATTGAATTCCATTGATCTCAAAATTAACATCCAATGGTGAGTGTAAACTCGACTCAACATTCAATGCAATAAATCTCAACACCTATTTCAATTCTATATATAAATAAGATTGAAATAAATGGAAATACTATTAGGAATGGAATCTCAAAAATGATGACGACAGGAAACCACCTGTTTCGGGAATTAATTTGTGTCTAGCTCGTCTCCACATTTCTCTTCCTTTGTCTCCTTCCTTGATCTCTTGACTTCTCTCTAGGGTTCCTCTTGGGATTGACGAAATCTCACTTTTTGCTTAAACACTCTCTAATGACTGATGGTGGCTATCTTGTAGTGTGCTATTTATTATATGGAAGCCCTAGTTCAAATTCGGGATTGAAACGGTCCGAAAAATAACCCAAAAATCAAGTTTTTGCATCAACCGGATGCAAGGCACGATCGTGGCCCTTCATGTCACAATCATGGCAGCCGCTTTACCCATTCTGTCACGATCGTGGCTTGAAGTGTACGATCATGGCCTTACTTGACGCTCTCTGTGGCTCAGAGTGCACAATCGTGGCCTTGCTGCTTCTTTTTCTTCCTTTTCTATCACGATCGTGGCCTATATGCACGATTGTGGCCTATGTCCTTAAGCCCAAAACTCTTTAAATCTTCACCATTCTTCCCTGTTTGTCCTGCAATACTAGCACACACATCAAGGTACCTCAAAAATATACAATTTAAGCTCAAAATTCCAACTAACCCCATAAGCATACTTAATTACACAAAATATCCTAATTAAGTTCTAAACGCATGCCCCACACTCACTTTAACACTAAATGCATAACAATTTAAACTCTAAAACATCATGCAAAATATAACTACCACTACGTTTGCAAGAACATCTCTAAAAACATTTATCTACATCAAAAATTTAGTAGTTGAAACTATTTTCCTACAAAAAAAATCATCACTAAATATAATTACCTATGACAAAAGTTTAGTAGGGAAAAGCTTTTAGCTATGAAACAAAAAATTTGCAAAACCCTATGAGGGACGTTCTTTGTTCTCGTCGGTTATATTTTTTACCAAAGAATTTCTTGTGTCGAAAAAACTTTTTTGCGATGATTTATCGAAAACGTTGGGAAAGTTGTTTTACTACCAAGATTCAATGACGATTGGGCCAATGATTAATTTTCGTCGCAAATTAATATTTGTGACGATTTTTTAATATTTAGTGACATTTAATTTCGTTGTCAATAACTTTATCTATTATAGTGAGCCAAACTCTGTGAGACACAAATGATGCATCAAATTATTTTACATTCTACTAGAAAAATGAAATGTGGATCAATCTAATTTTGTGTATTTAATCATATACATGTTTTAGTATATAGACTTCGACAAATCCACTATATGTGCTTTTCATTTTCACACTACAATAATGATGCTTTCTAAGGTTTTCTTACAAACATTAAATCCAGTAATTAAAAAAAACAATTGTTTTTATATATATGGGATTTTAAGCTTATGAATGATGCTTTCTAAGGTTTTCTTCATAGGCTTTCTTCATTTTCTTTAGTTTTTCTTAAATGCTTTATAAGCTTATGTTTTTACTTTGAACTTAAACTTGCATCATGTAGATTGTAGATTTCTCTATCAATAATTTTTCACTTTCTTTTCTTTGCATATCATCATTGATCATCTTTCCCTGAAGATGAACAGATTACATATGAAAACAAGAAAATTTTCAGACAAAAAATGAAAAAAAATGTTGGAGCAGGACTTTCATCGAACACCTTATAAGCAGAACATAAAAAACACGTCTTCCTTCAACCATTCATTCATTCTATTTCCTTTCTTCACCATCATAAACAAATTTCAACACAAACCCAAAAATATAGTTGTTCAATCCTTTCAAATAACTCAAGAAATCGAAAAACCCATGACAATTTGTTTTTCGGTATCAATAACACATTCAAAAACAAACCCACAACAATTTGAAGAAAACATAGCAGGTTCAGCTCAACTTCACGAGACAATAGATAGGGGGAATATAAGAACAAAAAATCAAGAAAAATAGCAGAAGGGGGATTGAAAATCGATTAAGTTTGAGAGAAAACAATCAAAGGAATGACGGAGAGGGAGGGGGGAAGGCTATCAGGTTTGATTTTTAATTAGTTAGGACAAACACGTCATCCCAGTTATAATTTTTTTAAACATTGCAACATTCAACAACGAAAACAAGATTCGTTGTAAATGCCAAACCTTTAGATAAGATATATGATAACCGTCGCCAATACGTTTGGAAAAACACAAAAAACGAGATACTTATATTATTCTGATCTCCCACATTTTATGACGAAAGTAATATTCATCGCAAATTTCCACGCTTTGGCTAAGAAACACCTACAGCATCACAAAATGGACAATACCAATATGTTAAATCATCACCAATACATATTATGATCCCTTACATTTCGCTATCAATTATGTAAACCATCGCAAAAGCCTTACCATTTTCCTTACATAGTTAATTTTCTTGATTAATTAACATATATGAGTTTTTCCTATTACCAATAACAAAATGAAAATGTAATCTTCTTACCTATATATGCTATTGTTCTTCATTTGCTTATTTTTTGGGAATGAGTAATCTTTAAATATAATTTGTTAGAAATAGTTTTATAATTATATTACAATGTCTTGTAAAATTATTACTATTTTTTTCTAAATTACAAAAAGTAAAATGTTTAATTTTTTCAAATAAGTTTTTTGAAATTATAATAATGAAAATGTTTAATTTTCATTATATTGTAAGTCAATTTTAATTATTTGAATAGTTAACAAATTATTTATTAAAAATTATTTATGAACCTACGGGCTTTAGTGACGAACCATATATTAGTCACTACATCTGACGATTATTAACTAAATACAATAAATCATAGCAAATTAATTAATACAACTTCCAAACAACTACAGCAAACAATAAACGACATCGTTTACCTAAACTAGAGAAACGACGTCATTTTGTAGTAGGTTTTGAAAGACAAAAAAGAAAATGAAAGCCTACTCCATTCTCATTCAAGTCGTCTTCTCAAATCCAAAAACCTCTCGTTGATAACTTTTGGATTTTGTGTTCTGCTCATCACCGTCGAAGGCCGATTATTCGCTAAATTGGTATTATTCTTCTATTCTATTGTGAGTTATTATGATTTTTCCTTTTTTTTCTTTTTTCTATTGTGATTATTCAGTAAAAACCTTTAGGTGTTTATCGTGAGTTCTTAATTATGCATTTAATGTATGAGTTGTGTTTTAAAGATAATTTACTAACTATCTTTATTAGTTGTTTATATTTGTCTTCCAATCGATGTTTAATGCTTAAATCTCATCAAACCTTTGATTCTGCATTGATGAAATTGTTTTAAGAGTAGGGATGGCAGTGGGTTTCAACCCAGTTAATATCTACACTACCCGATGGATATCCAAAAACCCGAACAATCCAATGGATTTGGATATAGGTAATAAATCGTAAAAACTGATAGATTTTAAATGGATAATAGATTGAGTAGTACAAAAGGATATGGATATGGGTTGAGTAATACCTGAACTGATACCTACCCATTGCCATCCCTATTCAAGAGTATTTTACTTTTATTCATTTCCAGTAATAGTAATATAGAGAACTATAGATAATACTATATTTCTGTACATCAAGAACATAGTCATGTCTTAAATCTTTAAATTCTAAATTTTGCATATGATAAAATTTACATAATAAATTTTTGAAATTTTAGGAAGGGTAATTTTCATATCATTGGGCACATTGAAGATGTATAAATGTTAAACTATACTAGTTTCACTTGTCATCATTTTATTCTGGACTTTTGCATAATATATGTCTTAACATTAATCAAGGAATGTTAACATGGAGACTAGTTCCTGTGGCCCTAATTCATTCCGTTGGGAGGAATGTGCCAAAATTATCCCTATTGAAAAACCAAAGATGAAAAAAAAATCTCCACTTCATATACTAATCATTGTTTGCTTTCCATGGCCGATCTTCTGCTTCAAGGTGTTTAGTGTCATTTGAACAACATCACTTTCCTTATTATATACATCTTATTTCCTTTTAAGAAGCTATTATATATATTCATATTTGATAGTTTATACTTCATGTTGTTTTAAGCTTCCTTGAGTCTCAAAAAAGACATGTACGACCATAAAGGCAGGAGCGATGTCACAATAATCCGTAAAGGATTAGAGAAATTGATTGTTTTGGAAAATTCGTCAATCCCAAATACTTCATTTGCTCATGCATGCATGCATGTCACTCCAATTTTAGTTCATTTAACGGTTTACTAATATAACAATATCTAACTTCTACGCTGATTGTGTTTTAATTCTGAATCTAGCGACTTATTCACTACATCCTATATAAGTTTAGCTATAGCGGAGAAGCTGTTGCAAGAGGGCATGCAAAACCCTACACTTGAGGGAACAATTGCTATTGTTCCAATTGATGCGTTTGAATATGCAAGGATCCTTCTCAGAAATCCAGATATCGGGGACTCATTTACCTTTACGGACTCTTATGTTACTATTGGAATACAAACAAATAATTATATCATTGTCATTTAGGGAGTCAATCAAATGAACTCAGCTTTAAAGTTGATTTATTGTTGTATCTGTAATAATTTGTCTAACAACATATCAACTACTTAGGGGTCAAGTACCGTACTATTGAATGTGGATTATTATTGTTCTGGTTTTTATAACTGTATGAATTTGGTAACTTCTAATTCAAACTTTGCATTGCTTCATATATCATATTATAAAATTGATAATTTATTTACAAATTTTATAACTAATTTATGCAATGATAATAAAAACAAATGATTAATTAATACTAATGTGTTAACACTTGAAATTATGTTTTGAGTTTTTTAAATAATACGTTGTAAACATTTCAGACAAATCTCTAATAAAACATGTCTTAACTATGAAAGATTATAAAAATGTTAGTTTAATAATTTTGGAAAATCTCATATATTTCGAAGTCATCACTGAATGTGTATCATTTAGCGATGATTTATGGAACTTGTCACTGAATGCATAATACTTAGTGACGATTTACGGAACTAGTTGTTGAATGCTTGACATTTAGTGACGATTTATGGACCCTTTGGAGACAATTTCAAGGATTAGTCGCTAATTGTTTGGTAAATTGTGGTGACGTTATTAGAAAACGTCACTATATGCTTATTTCACAACAAATATCTAGAATTGTCACCAATTGTGCATCATTTAGTGACGATTTCTGGTAATTGTACCAAACATTAAGCATTTTTAGACGATTTCGTCCATGAGTCGCTAAAGATTTTTCAATTTGCGACATTTTTGGTTTTGGTCGCTAAATGGTTTGTTTTAATGACGAATTCTCTAAATCGTCATAAAATGTTTAATTTTGGCGAAAAATTCTGTTTCATCGTAAAAGAAAACATCACAAATTCCCATCATTGGTGTAGTGTCAATGCTATTATTATTATCAATTTGAAACCGAGTATACAAGTCATTGGACTCAAATTTTAAACGATTAAACAAATATTATGTATCAATCATGTTATCAAAATCAAACAAATCATATGAATTACATGACTCAATGATTTTGAAAAAATTAACATGCCAATTTTTTCAAGCTTGCAATTTTTCTCTTTTTTTATTGGCAAGTGTCCAAACATTGCATCAAAATCATGCCACGTTGCCAAAGGACCAATTAGTTTCATTTTAATTTTTTGGTTATAGTTTGCACTTTTTATTTTCTATTTCACTACAACAAAATATGAAATTTTTAGACATAAAAGGTGAAATTTTTAGACCCTTTTTTGCGTCTTAAAAATAGTTTTTGACGCTTTATAAAGCGTCAAAAAATAGGTGTCACAAAATTATTTTTGATAGTTTTCTTAAGCACATAGATGCGTCGAAAAAACATACATTTTTTACACATCTAAGTGTCAAAAATCTAAGCATCTAAAATTTATTTACACATAGATGTGTCAAAAAAACATGCATTTTTAACGCATCTAAGTGTCGAAAATCTATTTACACAGATGCATCAAAAAAAATACATTTTCGACAATTTTCTTAATCACATATATATTATTTTAGACACTTTGTGCAAACTTTTAGAAGCTTTTCTTTGTTGATTTTTGTTGGACCAATGGTGGTTGACAAATTAAATCCCTTTATGTTTTGATAATAATAAAATATATAGAAATGATTA
>JAOSBN010004439.1:0-19143 GCA_027563595.1 Erythroxylum suave | reverse complement strand
ATGAGCATTACCAGGATTAGATTGGTACCTACCCAAAATGCCAACTATATAAGCAACGTCAGGTCTAGTGCAAACCTGAGTATACATCAAACTCCTTAATGCAATATCAAATGGTCTATTCTTTATTTGTCAATTACAGTTTTGCATGTCAAATCTCTCCAAGACTTTATTAATATAAACCCTTTGTGACAAGCTAAGCAAGTTACAAGATCTATCCTTGTGAATTTCGATTCCCAGCACGAAACTTGCCTTACCAAGATCCTTCATCTCAGAATGCTTTGTTAGTATCTACTTAGTTTCATTTAATAAGCCAAGATCACTGCTAGTAAGTAGAATATCATCAACATATAAAACGAGAAAAATGAACTTACTCCCACTGACCTTCAGGTATATACATTGATCAACTTTATTTTCTTCAAAACCTAAGGAGGTAACGACTTCATCAAGTTTCAGGTACCACTGCCTAGAAGCCTGTTTTAGACCATAAATAGATTTCTTCAATTTGCACATTGAACGTTCATTACCATTTGACTGAAAACCCTCAGGTTGTTGCATGTATACTTCCTCAAGGAGATCACCATTCAAAAAAGCTTTGTTGACATCCATTTGATGTAACTCCATATCGAAATGAGCTACAAGAGCCATGACAACTTTAAATGAATCTTTACTAAACACTGGGGAAAAAGTTTAATGGAAGTCAATGCGCTCTCTTTGCGTGAAACCTTTCGCTACCAACTTAGTTTTATATCTCTTAACTTGACCCTTCGAGTCCTTATTGGTTTTAAAAACCCATTTACAACCAATCGCCCTACAATTTTTAGGCAATTTAATAAGTTCCCACACTTCATTATTAGCCATAGACTGCATCTCTTCTTTCATGGCATCTACCTACATATTAGAATGAGCACAAGACATTGCCTTCTATTAAGATTTAGGGTCAACATTATCACCAATATCATACATGTCCTCACTCAGATAAACAAAGTAATCGTTGGAAATAGCCGGTCTCCTCTATCTAACTAACCTCCTAAGAGGTACTTGCATAATAATGGGTTGAGGAGTATCAACTAGTGCAGGAGGGTCAGCACCATTATTAGGAGGATCAACCGGAGCAGGGTACTCAACCACATTTTCAACTAAAGGAGCATCAACCAAGTTCTCGATAGGAGTAGTAACTATAGGCATATTATCAATGGTAGCAGGTAAAGAAACCATCTCACGCACATTAGCAGTGGAATCGATAGCAAGAATAACAGCTTCAGCCTTGTCCAATTCTAAAAATTTTGCATTCATAGATTCCACCATTCTAGGACCACTTCTAATACAATAAAACCGATATCCTTTTGCATAGTCTGGATATCCAATGAAGTAACAATGGGTAGCTTTAGGGTCAGTCTTTTTCTCTAAGGGATTATAGATCCTAACTTCTGCAGGACAACCCCACACATGAAAATGGTTTAAACTGGATCTTCTACCTGTCCAAAGTTCAAAAGGTGTTTTGGAACGAATTTGCTAGGAACTCTGTTAAAGATGTAAAGGGCAGTTTTTAAAGCTTCTCCCCATCAAAAATCTAGCAAATTAGTTATACTCATCATGCTCCTCATCATATCTTTTAAAGTGCAGTTTTGCCTTTCGATTACATCATTCTGTTCAGGACTACTAGGTATGGTATATTGTGGAACAATTCCACAAGCTTGCAAAAATTTGGCAAATTGTCCCATACGTTGCTATCCAGCATCAAATCTACCATAATACTCACCACCACGGTCAAATCTCACCACCTGTGATGACTTTTCTTAATTGCTTTTCAACTTCAATTTTAAAAATTTTTAATTTCTCAAGTGCATCAGATTTTTCTTTGATTAAATAAAGATAGTCAAATCAGGAAAAGTCATCAATTAAGGTAATAAAATACTTATTACCAAAAATAGTAGGAGATAGGGGTCCACTAATGTTAGTGTGAATGATTTCTAAGAGACTTAGACTTCTATTTGCATCTTTCTTTTTGGTCTTCATGAACTTTCCTCTAATACAATCTACACGTCCCCAAATCATTAAAGTCTAATGAAGGTAAAGTGTTATCTCTTATTAATTGCTCTAACCTTTCCCTAAAGATGTGACCTAAGCGTTTGTGCCACAATAACGAGGTTTTCTCTTTTATCCTAAACCGCTTAGCAGGAGTAGTCTTAACATTGAAAGATGTAGAAAAATTATCAGTAGCTAAAGACAATTTATATAAACCATCTACTAGAAAACTAGTCCTATTATTGTATAATTAAAAAACAATTCTATTTTTCTACCATAAAAAAAAGTAAAACCAAGTTTATCTAAGCAAGAAACTGAAATCAAATTCCTTCTAAAGGAAGGTACATAAAAAGTATTCTTCAAAATAAGTACATACCCTAAATCTAAAACTAAGATAATATCTCCAATGCACTCCATAGCCACTTGAAGATCATTTCCTACATTCAGCTTACTTTCGTTCAGACTTGGCTTCCTCATGTTTGTGAATGCCTATAAGGACACAGCAATATGGGTAGTGGAGCCACTATCAAACCACTAAGAATATATGGGGACATCAACTAGATTAGACTCAAAGAAGAAAAAAGCAAAATGATTACCTCTAGATTTCTTCTTGTTTTCTAACCAAGCCTTGAATTTACTACATTCTCCTGTATGATGTCCCTTGACCTTACAGAAGACACACTAAGGACCTTTCTTGAAGGTAGTTTTCCTAGGACCCCCTCATTGGTATGGCCAAATTTCTTGTAGTCCTAATTTTTGTTATAAGCACTATAAGAGTATTTCTTATGTTTCATATGACTCTTGCCAGAATGGGGTTTAGCTTGAATGGTTGGAGGGCTAAATCACTCTTTTCTTCCCTAATTTTCTCTTCCTGGGCCACCATTTGGTAATAAGGTCATTAACACTCCACTTCTCACCAATAGTATTATATGCTGTTTTGATTTGGGTAAAATCAATAGGGAGACAATTTAAGGCATGGTGATTAATGAAAAATTCATTCAGGTCAATAGATTGGGCTTTCAGTTTGGTTTGAAGGTGAACTATTCTCAAAATAAATTCCCTAACACCCCCGTTATGGTCATACCTCATATCCATTATCTCTTTCATTAAAGATCCGGACTTGACATTATTGGATACCTGGTATCTATCTCCTATGATAGTAAGAAAATCCTTAGCAGATGTTGTGTCGAGCAAACCACTCAATAGGTGTTCAGCAATGATCCTCTTAATTGCAACCAAGCTAAGCCGATTAGATTTCTCTCACTTAGCCAGACTCTCTCTCTATTTAGATGTACTTCCTTCATTAGGTATATTAGGCATGTCTTCCTTTAGTGCCATATCCAGATCATCTATTCCTAAGGAAAATTCTATGTCCTACTTCCATTTCTTGTAAGTTGAGACAGTTAAAATTTCTACGATCACTTCACTATAATTTATAGCGAAAGAAACTGTGTAAGACAAAACATAACGCATTAATAACAATAATAAGGGCATAAAAATAATAGTGAGGCCCAACTAAGAATCGTTCCCCTTTGTTTAAATCCAGTTTCATTGAAAAGCCCTCAAAAAATTTCAAGAATCTCGATGACTTTATGGATAAAAAACAAGTCGAAATTGGTTTTCAAAACTTGTTTCGAGTTCTTTGAAAAGCGGCCCCGAAAACTCAATGTTTCTTCAATTTAAACACCTATCATCACCAAAAAACATGAAGGAAACGTGAATCAACAAAACAATTAATATTTTATGTGTATTTGATAAAATTCAAATCGGGTTCAAGAATTATGGTTTATGTTGTGAAATTTTGAGGGTATAGTGTATGAAAAATAAAAAAATCATACATCAATAGACTCATGAGATTAGGATCTACAAAATCCCTAAGCTTTTAGGGATCAATTTTACGACTTTACATTAACACGGAAATCACACATATGATCATATAAAAGTGTAAATTATGATCCTAATTCTCAATTATCGACAGTAATTATCAGATTCTAAATTATATAGTTCCCCTGCTCTGATACCAAATGAAAGAAGTGAAAATTATAAATCAATTACGTGATAGGGAACACAGATACTATGTGTTGGAGACATGATCAATTGATTGTGAGAGCACCGCGCAAGTGTTTGATGATGGCTAGGGCTTCTATCACAACTTTGATCTCTTTAGAAAATACAGTTCTCAATGGGGCAAACTGTAGATAGACTATACATATGTATACATAGGGAGTGCAGTGGGAACCTAGCCACAGATAGTAACCTTAGGCTTGCCCATCATGGGCCTTAGGGTTAGCCTATATCATTAATCACACTAAAGGTATAAAGTGCTTAAATCCAATAGGGATCATAATAGTAGTGGACCACAGGCATCTCAATAGGGATCATATCATTAGCCTGTTTTTAATAAAACCAAAACCATAATTGATTGTACCCCACAAAATACATTCTAATAATGCAATCTTCACTCTAATAGACTATGGAAGAGGGAGAATTGAGTAAAAACAACCAACAACAACTTGACTTTCATCACCATCTTTAACAACACTGTATCTCTATAAAAATGAGGATTGATGTTAACTAAATCTCAGAACAAAAAGAAAGAAGAATAATTAAATCTCGAAACAAAAAGAAAGAAGAACCCAAAATGCAAGTTATCTTCAAAGAAATGAGAGGTATAGTTGGCGGAAGTAGAGAGATTTCTTGACAGGGTTAATAGATTCAAAGTTAAAGTGAAGGTTAGGGTTTGGCTACGGGGGAGGAAAAATAAAAGTTCAAAGATGGTTGAAAATATTTATGATAAAAGGGTTAACATGGACAGTGGTGCTTGGCTATAGAGAGGAAAAAGAAAGGAGGACAGAGGTGTTGACAAATGCTTTTCGTAAAAATTGGAACTTTGAATATTGGGAGAAGAAAAAGTTGATGGGACATGTAAGGATAGAAATTAAGAGGACGTAGCTTCACGTTACATCTATGAGCAATAGTTACAAGTTACAAGATAGCTCTCGTATTTTTATACCTTTTTTATGTTGTTTTTCTTTTCCTTTTTACATTTACTTATGTTCTCTTGAGAATTTTTTTTAATTAAAAGATAATTTTTCTTAAATTAGTAACAAAATATTGAAAAAATTCAATTACACATGATATAAATATTAATAGACTAATAAAATATAACTAAAATGATAATTTAATTTAATTCTTAAATTTGACTTAATTAATTTAATATAATTAATTAATAACTTAAAATAATTATAATAAATTATTAATTTGTATCAAATTTAATAAGTTCGATATAAATTTAAAAAATTGAGTTAGATCATCATGTAAGTAACAATTGATTAGTTTATATATACTATTTACGTCACATATATTTTAACACTATATTTTAAAGTGAAATATAAAGGAAGGAATTGTTTTAAAAAATAATTATTTGAGTGCAACAAAAAAAGTTGATGTAAATACAAGTCTTTAAATAGAATTGAACAATTTGAAACTTTTGAGAATAACGAGATATAACCTCCTTTATAAATAAAATTTTTATTTTTATTATTTTTAAGTTTTATTTTAGACTCAAATTTAGTTTGAATTATTAAATTTCATTTATTATGAGTACATTATACAAGAATAGACATTGACATATTTTGTATTTCAATAAAATAACTTATCTTTACTTACTCTTTTATTTTTATTTATTATTTATTATATATCGGTTTTATAGTGGTTTAATACTGGTTGAACATTTAAATCTTAAAACTTTCTTTTGGTCAGTTTAATGTTCGGATTGGTTTTTAAAACATTGGACAAAAAACTTCTACACATGTAGTATATCTCCCCTATTGATCAAGAGGCAGATGTCTTAACTAAGTCCATGTCTAAGGCCCTGTTTGGCTGAGGAGTTAATAATGAAACGGGATGAAACGTAACACACTTCCATCGTTTGGTTGAGGGTTTCATAATGGAATAGAACGGAATGAGATGGAAGCAGAGGGTTTCCGCTACGTTCCATTCCATCCTAAACAGTGAAAATAAGAAACCTCTGATTCGGGGGGTTTAAGATAGAACGTAAACTAATAAATACATATTACCTAATATATCCTCAATAATTTTTGTTAATATCAATTATTTTTTCTACCACTTCTTCTTCTCGTGTTGTTTATTAGCGATTGAGTTGGCAGAGAGGGAAACAAAAGAGGAGTTGGAGGACTTGATCACCAGCGAGACACTCTGGATTGAAACCAAAAAGTCAAAGACCCAAAATGAGGAAAGCCTTAAAGAAAACGCTTTTGTGGAAACTACATCATCATTGCCATTTGCATGCCCTGTTGGATACACTTCTCTCAGCTTGGGTACAATTTCAGCTAATAAAATCTCTAATTTCATCTATATTTAGGTTAGGGTTTTCTGTTTGTTTGCCTTCTTATGCTACTAAAAATTCAACGCTTTTCATTATTTATTAAAGAAATCTAGATTGAGGTGGGGAATTTGTATGTTGCGCTTAAATTCTCAGACAAGTTTTATTTCTATGCCACGCCCCTTTCCGATTAGTTATAAATGTCTTTATCGTGCATCAATACCAACTTCTATGTAGATGCTTATAACGTGTTTGATACATTTCTCTCTTCAAAATCAAGTACTCTTTTCACTACTCCAATGCAACGTGGAGAATCAACAAGAATTGAACATTCTTCTCTGTTTGGCTTAGTTTCTATTTCATCTCATCTCTGTTCTAACATATAAAGGTAAGCTTAGATCTTTCTCTATCCGTTCCCCCTTTGCTTTTGTTTTTTGATTTATCTTGAATTTTTTGTGAGATTTAGTTGAATCCAATTGATTGTTATGGAATTTGATTGGATCTAGAGAGGTTGGTGTGCTTATGATCTAGGGATTGGATTCGATTCCCTAATCTGGAGTCCTTATTTATAAATCTGTGTTAGGCTGCAATTTGTGGTGGTTTTGATGTTCATTTTCTTTCTTTTGATTTGTTGATCCCGTAGAAACAGCTGATTACTTCTTATAACATGTTTGAATCTATTAGTCTATGTAGATCCTTGGTTGCTGGTCTTCGTTACCCATTAAGTTTCTTCTCACATTCTATATCCTTTCACTTACTTAAAATTGAGATTTGAAATAAGAGATCTCTGGCTCAAATCAGAATTGGAGTCACGTGTGCAATGGAGTGGGGAGCAGGATGTCACCTACGGTGTAGACTAGTTCATAGGATTGTTTATTGACACAATCACACAAAGCAAGTTTTCTAACACAAAGTTCTAATATTTATGTTCCTGACTTATCTCCGAGTAATTCTTTGATTAACACATTGAACTGCCAATAATGTGCATAAGTTAATTCCTGTTAAAGGATTAGATTAAACTGAGCATTTGTTTGCTATCTCCTTTTTTTTTTTTTGCTTATTCCTAAATGTTCGATTCTGTTTTAACAACCAGATGCTTTTGCATGTTTAAATTCTTGAACTTGGATTTTTTCCCAAACTTATCAAACTAGAAAACATGAGTTGGACCACTGCTCCACTTTATCAAACTCTAGAAGGAAACCATCAGATAGAGCTTGTTTCTCATGAAAATTTATATTTCGATTTAGAGATTCCGAGTTCATATATCCCAATTTATCTCTGTAAAAGTAAGTTCCTACACTGTTACACTTTTTGACAAACTAAGGAGATAGGGTGTTAAACCTCATTTTGAAAGGTTATCTTCTTCAATTGTGTTTTTAAAAAAGAGATCCAAGGTAAATGCATGACTACATGTGAAATTTCAGTTGACCCCCTACCTTGAAATAAATGCTTTCTCTATGACCACTGGAGGTTCTTACTATGGATTGAGCTGCTAACAATGTCGATAATTTTGTTTGAATGGCACATACATATAGGTCAATGTTATTGTATACTCTTGCAGGTGCATTCAACATAATTTAATACAATGAACCACTCATTTTACCGTATCTCACTCATTTCATATGTTGTGTTGTCTGAATTTGGGGTGTTTTTCAATCGTCGCTGTCTTCTTTGTTTTCGTTTTCCTATTACTTTGCTTGACATTTCATTGGGGGAATGATTCAGATGAAGCTTCCCTTACGTTACTTCTCGTTGCTTTTTAAACACCATATATAAATGCACATATCTATGCCATATTTGTTATATTTTGATTTTCACATTCTAAAAACTACTCATAATTTTATTTTTTAGACATGAATGGTAAAGGTAATCAAATGAATAATCAAAATGAAAATTAATTCATATACATCAATTAATGCTTGTTCATGTTGCTTGTCTTGTGATCTATTGGTGGGTGTAACGTAAGAGATGTGCGAAAGACAAACTTCAAATGCTTACACCATCGAAGAGATCCCAATCAACAGAGAGTATCATGCGAAGAATTATATTTCATTCCAATCAGAGAAATATAATTAGAATGTAACCTAAACCATTTCTCCAATTATGTGATTTATTAGCTAGAAAAATTGTGCTTCGACCCACTGTAAATGAAACTATTGAAGAACTGGTCGTGAAGTTTCTATACATGTTAGTACATAACGTTACCAATCAAGAGATTGCGTTCTTTTAGATTTGATATGGGGAAACTATAAGCCATCATTTTCATAGTGTTTTGTTCTTTTAGATTTGATATGGGGAAACTATAAGCCATCATTTTCATAGTGTTTTGAAAGCAGTTATACAACTAGAAGATATGTTTCTAAGACAACCTGATGTATTAGAAACCCCATCGGAAATATTGAACAGTACTAGATTCTATCCAGTTTTAAAGGTGATTTTCTTTTCTTAACTTAGCATAATTATATTAAACACACATAATATGTGAGAATAATATACTTCAATGTCAGGATTTGTTGTTGCAATTGATTGTACACATATCTGTGTGAAAGTACCTGCTTGAGATGCTACTAGATTTTGTGGGAGAAAGAATTATCCAACACAAAATGTGTTATATGCTTGTTCTATTGATATGAAGTTCACGTATGTATTGACTGGATGGGAAGGAACAACATATGATTCATGGATTATGAAAAGTGTAGTCACTAGACAGTTCTCACTTAAAATTCCCCAAGGTAAAAACAGGGCTCAATTCTTTTTTTTGAAAATTAAAAGATATATATATATATGTATGTATGTATGTATGTATGTATATACACACAATCACTAGCAAAAGCTAAAAATTTATGTACAATCCTTTATATGGAAAAAACCGAAAAATACAACCAAGACTACTTCACTACTTCTCTACAACCGATCACTCTAGAGACAGCTATAATAACCAATTCACTCTAAGTTCATGACTAATGTCATCTTGTTTTCCTTTCGTTAATATTAGCTCCCTAATCAAATGAACTATAGCCATCGCAAGCTCATATTTATATCATTCCTCACCCTTATAAAGGCGTCTATTCCTCTCCCTCCATATATGATATATCACCATCATGAATGACATCTTGATAAGGAGATTATCACGCTACCCTTTTCTAGAGAAAAGAAGAACATCACTTAACACTTCAGCCCACGCATAAGAAAATCTTGGGACTCCAAGCAAGTGCAATAATCTGCTCCACACTGCTTTAATGTAGTCACATTCAAAAAACAAATGATTCCTGCTTAATCTGCTCCACACTGCTTTAATGTAGTCACATTAAAAAAACAAATGATTCCTGCTTTCATTGACATGTTTGCATAAAATACACTAGGATCAAAGGTACCAAACTATCTATCTTTGGTTCGCAGTCTATTTTTAATGGTAAGCCACAAAAAATAGCACCTTTAGGACATAAAACTTGCATCCAAACCAAATCAGCCCCAAGGGACCACTTCAGGGCTCAATTCTTATTAACTAATAAATATCATATATTACATTTTGACATTATTTTCTTCATGATAGAAAATATTATCTTGTTGAACCAGAATTCATGTTGAGAAGTGGACTTATTACACCGTATAGAGGGGAACGACATCACTTGAAAGAATATTCAAGGAATCCTCCACGAAATGCTCATGAATTATTTAATCATCGACTTTCATCATTGCATAACATTATCGAAAGGGCATTTGGTGCGTTGAAAAAATGGTTCCCGATTATAGCATCCATTACAGAACCATCATATGGCATTCAGACTAAAAAAAATTATTATGACTTGTGTCATTCTGCACAATTTCTTGATTGGTGCAAATCTAGATGATCCATTTCTTAATGAAGAGTATGATAGAGGAGAAAATGCTAACCAAGATAGGTATGAAAATGACGACGAAGATGATGCACACAATGGAGAAATTATAAAAGAAAGCATGGTTGCTCATATGTGGGTTGATTATACTTTAGGATAGATATTGCCGCATTACAATAAATTTATGTTTTCCATGATTTTGTATTGCTTTAAAAATATATATTGACTACTTGTATCTAAATATGACGCTATTTATTAGTGCTATTAATGTTTTCACATGCAGTTGTGTCTTTGTAATGCTTATTCATTATTCTGGCCTTTTAATTATTTGAAAATATCTGAACCTTCAATATTATGTATGCTTTTAATATAAATTCCATATTTTGTGGTTAAATTTGTAATATAAAAAATGCCACCCCGAAGAGAGTCGTGCTTTTGGAATCAAGATAAAGATGATGCTTTGGTTGGCGCATACTTGCACCAGCATCGACATGGCAATCGTGTTGGTGGGACTTTCACAAATCATGCACTTGATACAACGGAAGCTAAACTAAAGGAAAATTTTCCAAATAAAGGAATCGATAAGGAAAAATAAAAAATCGAAACAAGATTATTAAAAACAAGTGGAGTAAGTGTTTTGATTTATTTTCAAATGGAGGTAGTGGATTTGCATGTAGTTCGTTGACAAATAT
The DNA here is from genome assembly GCA_027563595.1 of Erythroxylum suave. NCBI lineage: Eukaryota > Viridiplantae > Streptophyta > Magnoliopsida > Malpighiales > Erythroxylaceae > Erythroxylum > Erythroxylum suave. Next base: position 8,245 of record JAOSBN010004439.1, on the reverse strand, counting down.
GTGGACTGTTGAGCCAGAAGTGTGGGAGACCTTGATCCAGGTGAACTTGTTTGTTATTTTGTTGGAAGAAAATATGATACATGTTGTGATTTGGTTGATTCATTAATTTTTTTTTGTAACAGGCTAAACCAAAAGTTACTGAGTGGAGACAAAAGCCTTTTAATAACTACGAGAAGATGATAGAGATTTATGGACGTGATAGAGCAATTGGCGAGCATGCTAAAACAACACAAGAGATAAGAAGGTGCACCTTTTTTGTCAATAGTGGGTTTTCCAACACCATGGATGAACATGATTACAATGAATTAAGATTTGAAGACAATATAACGATAGATGGTGCCCAATGGGAATGCCAACTCATTCACAAAATGCAAATCTAGGAATATCATGGAAAAGGAAAAATAAGGCAGATGATGGTGGAGATGTAATCAAAGATGGCCTTTAGACAGTTACAGAAGCTATTATAAAATCTACTTCATTGTTAGTTAAATTGCTTCCTATCTCAGCAGAAGAACTTTATAATCATTTGCTAGAGTTGAGACTGGAAGGATCAAAATTATATGAAAGTTATCTTTTCCTTGTTCGTAGGCTTGATGAAGTTAGGGCATTACCTGATGCACCAAAAAATATTCAGCTGAACATGTTGGAGTTTATGATGTCTTCTTAGGAATAGAAGACAAGCATAGTATGTGTTGATGATTTGGTATTAGGTCCTTTTCTCTCTGCTCAATGTGTACATTTTGTCAGATATTTTTGTATATTTTGTGGATGAATTTATCACGAAACCATATAATTGAGGGAACTAAATGAAACTGAAATTTTGTTTTTGCTGACATTGATCTTTTATAATATTTTCAATGCAGATACATGATGTTGTGCATATTTTAGTGTTGCCTATTTTTGGTGTTACCCTTTATTTCGTATAAAACTCTTAGTGGGTGTTAGCCTTTATTTTAAGGGGATTCCTTTAACATATACTTGATATCTTCTGGTGGTTTTGGTTCAAAGAAAGCTGCTTTGTTGTCGCACGCAATGACTGAGTTGGTCAAGGTGTCTGCTATTAGTGATAGAGACAGTGAGGAAAATGTGGGGTTTTTCCAATATGAAGCAGCTGTTAATGGAATAACTCAATTCCGTTCACCGTTGATGGCTTTGGGACTTGAAGCCACGCTCAATCGTCTTGTATTGTTCTTCTCTTTGCATTGGGTTGCTATTTTTATTTAGAATTTGATTTCTAATAACGATGAATTTCGTTGGCTGAGATAGAAATGAAAGTTTATAGAGACTTTCCTTGGATAGGAGTTTCTTACGTTGGAGGATTTAATTTTGTACGTGGTTCTATAATTTAAGTCTATCTGTAACTTGTTCTTAGGAATTGTGCGTTCAAAGGGGTGCCTTCCTTGGATGGGAGTTTCTTCGTTGGAGGATTTAATTTTGAACTTGGTTCTATAATTTAAGTCTATCTGTAACTTGTTGTTAGGAATTGTGTGTTCAAAGGGGATGGCACCCGTATCTCTCAACTAAATACAGTATCAGGCCTAATGTGTAGAAAATTGGGAACCTTTCTTTCTTCGTATGGAAACTTGAATCCTATACAACTTTAGACTCATCCCCATCCGACCCATAAATTTTGTTTGGTCCTTTAGACGTTACATTTACACAACTGCATTATTTGATTTAGGGAAATCACTCCACTTAGTTAATTATTTAGTTAATTATTAAGGCTAGTGTTTCTTAAACCTGTAACCAGATTTGAGTGACAATGTTATCCCAACTTGTTTGGTATGTTTTATCTGTTGACATGTTTTTTTTCCCCCCTCTTTTTCTTCATTGAATACGTTAATCTTTATATTACAATCTTTTTTTCCTTTCTGGAATACTATTTCTAGTAGAGCAAGTGGCTTGTAGCTGCCATTTTTGGTGCTATTGTTATCTGGAGGCATAATGCTGAAGCCTTGTGGGCTGCCGTGGGATCTGTTTTAAATACTATCCTCTCAGTCATACTCAAACGGATTCTGAACCAGGACAGACCTTTTCCAACATCCAGATCTGACCCTGGGATGCCATCTTCACATGCACAATCCATCTTCTATATCATCATATTTGTCATTTTGTCAAGTAATTCTTTTATCTTTTCGCGGTATCGCTATGAGACATATGCAGATTTATATCCTCATGAAGTGCAGTTTTGGCCTTATAAAACTCTTCAATTAAAATGTTTACACTAAATTGAATATTTTTATCACGCTCTACATTCATGTGCCACAGTTTTGCCTAAATGCACGAAAAGCAAAGTATTACTTGGAACAAGCTACAGCTATCTCAACAAAGATTGTTTCAATGTTTTATGTAGAAAGGAATTTGGATTAATCTATAGCTTGTGAACCGAAAATTCAATTTTATGTTACATAGAATGCAACGTTCTGTTGCATCAAATCAATGTCAGATTCAGCGTTTCATTTTAAAATGGATTGACGACGGCATGTGGAATGTCAATGCGTGGCATTTATTTTCAGTGAATTTGGATAGGTACGGGGAGATGAAACCAATCCTTGAACGCTGAACTATATGTGCTTCTAGGCACAGGTTCTTGCATACAGATCAGGGCTAGTAACCACCGTCATCTTCTTGTTACCAGATGATTACTCGCAACGATTCATGTCGTTACGCATATCTGTATCTGTTGATCTTTTAGGTGCAAGTGTTGATTAGTTCCTTGAAACATACTAAGTTGTACTGACTTTCCTTTTACAATTTTTTTCTGGCTGCATCTTATGCTCTATCAGCCGTGCATTGTCTGGGAGTGAATGAGTTGACGTTGGTTCTAAGTGCTGTGACAATTGCTTTTGGCTCATATCATGTAAGTACTACACAGGAATCCATGCTTGGGCAAGTCCTTTCAGTTTTGCCAATAAGCAATTAGGAATAACTAGTTGCAAAAATGTGCAGTAATAATGTCATGTTAATTTAATCGATTATATTATTATATAATTTTAATATACAAGTAAATATGGAAAATTTAAAATTTTGGAATTAAATTATTAGGAAAATTAAAATTCTCTAATTAAATTATAAACATTTTAAATTTGTTATTCGTAAAAATTAGTAATTTAATTATAAATATGGATATTTTATTTAAAAAGTTTAAATATATTATATTAAAAATATATAAATTAGAATATAATAAAGGAATAAGTAAAATTAGTAAGAAAACATTTGAGATGAAAAATTTTAAAATTAAGGAAATGTATAGTGTACTGTGTCTGTTATAAATGTATAAAATACATAAACTAAACAAAAAATTCTAAGAAAATTAGGTTAAAATAAGTAAATACTGTGTAATTTAAAATTTTGTTGTAAGATTATTAATATCTAAAATTTTTAATTTATAATAATAAAAAATCATGAAAGAATTATTCAAAATATATAAATGTAATATAAAAAAGAACAGGTAAATTCAGTTATTAAAAATATGGAAAAATAAAGAGAAAATGAAATATGACTGTTCATCCTACAGAAATTTAAGAATATATAAGTTGAGATGTAAAAAATGAATTAGTAAAATTATTTATTTGAATGGTAAATTTCTAAAAATGCAAAATGTTTTGTTATTAATTAAATATTATAGTTAATTAAGGTTTAAAAAAATTCAATAACTTAATTTAATACGATGTGAAAAAAGTATAAATATTTAATTATTTAAGATAATAAAAAAGGGCTAACATCTTATATTATTTAATGCATAAATGAATATTGTGCAATTAAAATTTGCCATATATCAATTAATTAAGCAAATTTGTTATTATTATTAATAACTGAATATATTTATTATATTCAAAATACATTTTATTATGTTAAAATTAATTAGTTAACAATGATTTAAGTATATTAAAATAACAAAATGAAAAAATAATCACAACAGACTTATGTAAATTAATAAAGCAAGTTAAATAAATTGTATTTTTTTGTTCAAAATAGAAATCTTACTTTAAAATCTTTTAAGTATATATACATACATATATATATATATACATATACATATACATATACATATACATATACATACATATATATATATATATATATATATTAATTATGATTAACTAGTAAATTATTGTAATAAAAAGTGGAGGGAAATTCTAAATATACACCCATGAAATTGAATTAATAGGTGAAATGAATTAGTATGCAAGTGTGTGTTTTAAAATTTTTAATTAAATCATTTTTTTATTGAAAAGGGTTCTTATAGTTTGGTTAAGGAAAGAAGAAAAAGAATTTAAGAAGGCTCCATGTCACGGGTGTGACTTAATGTGACACTCCATCACGAGTGTGAGACGTTAAGTCACACACGTGACATCAATTTTTTTCAATTTGTTCTTCTACTTATAATTTAAACATTTGTTTGTATTTAAATTTAATATTTTAAATAAAAAATAATTGAAATGATAAAATTTAAAAACGACAAACATAAATTTAATATATATTATAATAATCTTAGTATTAAATTTTTTATAAATTTAAAATAAGAAGAAAAGAATTTGCTTAACTGCCTAAAGTTGCACCTAGTAGAATCGCGATCGTGTAGAAGCATGATCGCGACAAATGCTTGCACTGAACAAATTCGCAATCGTATACAAGCACGATCGTGAAAAAGTTGTTTACTCAGCAAAATCGCGATCATGCACAAGTACGATCACGACAAAAGCTATATGTTAGCAAACTCGCGATCGTGCTTGTCTCTCGGTTATGTCCTTATGTATTTCTTAAAAGGAAGGTGAGTTTTATTTCGCAAAAAAATTATAAAGGTTAAAATTTCTGAATTTGATAGAATCGTTAAGAGAAAATAAGTAAAAATATAAGGGTTAAAATATTAAAAATCAATTAGTAAAATTAGTTAGTAAAAATATGGAATGAAAAATTTTAAAATGTATTTGTTATAAATAGATAAAATATACAAATTAAATCAATTTATTATAATAAAATGTTTATAATATTTGAGGAAAAAATCGGCTAGGTGAGCAAAACCACCGTGCCAAACATAAAGCTTAGTGGGAAATAACTAAACAAAATGTAATTTGGTGACTGGTTTTAATAGTTGTCTAATATTCACATATACTGAATCAAATCATATTTCAAACAGTCTTTAATTGAGCATATAAAAGCACAAACACTCATTATGTATCTCATAACAGAATATGTCAAATCATAATAGGATATATTTTGCTTTTGAGCAAACTTACAAAATTCAAAACATATTATCCAAATTTTAGAATTGAACTTAAAGTATCCGAATAGAACTTGTCTGCATATTGTATCAAAACATAACTTAATTATTTCATAATAGAGCATATAGCAAAATATCAAACAAATTAGCCTGATAATCCTTTTTTTAAAATAGAAGTGGGTAACGGGACTAATACAGGAGATACCATGATCGGTGTCACAGAATTAGAGAGACTTATGTGTCAATAACAGGAGACACCGAAATGTCACAAGAGCAACTGCAGATCCTTCTAGGCATGCCTATTTACCCACAACTAGGACTTAATAGTTTTAAAACAAAACATTTCAGATTTCAGAATTTTATGCAAAAGATATAATGTATATCATATGGCTTAATCCATTTCATTCATATAGTCAATTAATCAAACGTAACATGCCTTGAGAACATAAACATTTGTAATCATGTATCAAAGAATTCATTAAGCAATTACACATTATATGTAATCACACAAATTCCCAATTCATAAACATTCACAACCAACACATTACTCTTGTTCTTTAAATCACATTAATATTCATAAATATACTTCATTCCTTTAATACCCTATAAGTTCCAAAAGAAAAATACTTTGTTATCTAATAAGAACTTCCTTAGGTTATTAATTTAATTACAAATCCAAAATTTATACAATCTTTATGGTAAAAACCCTACCCACTATTCTTTTCCTACACTTTCATTTCAAATTTTCGGTCAGATTTGTATGGAAATTTTGATATAGAAACTGACATTTTTAGGCAAAAAGTTCTTCTATGTCTTAAGTTTTAAATGCAATAAAAATCATTCAATTTGGTTCAGTATTCCATGAGTTATGCTCAAAATACTACAAACTATACACATTCAAAATTTTGGCTAATGCATGATCGTGCAAGCACACGATCGTGCATTCCATAACTGAAAGGTTAGTGCATGATCATGCATCCCCTGAATGAAAGGCTAATGCACGATCATGCTTTTTCACTACAACAAAATATGAAATTTTTAGACATAAAAAGTGAAAATTTTAGACGCTTTTTGGGGTCTTAAAAATAATTTTAGACGTTTTATAAAGAGTAAAAAAAACAGGTGTCACAAAAATTTTTTTCGATAGTTTTCTTAGACACATTGATACGTCGAAAAAACATGCATTTTTTACACATCTAAGTGTCAAAAATCTAAGCATCGAAAATCTATTTACATATAGATACGTTGAAAAAATACATTTTTGACAATTTTCTTAGACACATAAATACTATTTTAGAAGCTTTGCGTAAACTTTTAGAAGCTTTTCGTTATCGATATTTTTCAATTTTATACAATTTTTTACGTCTAAAAACTCCACCAATTTTTAGTAAAAAAATAAGCATATTATTATAATAAACTTTAAAATTTTATCTAAAATATGTGTCCATATTATTAGAATAAATTAATACTTTTTTCAATAAATATTATATTACACAAATTTATATGTATATAATAGCACAAATTAGCTAAAAAAACTTACCATTAAAATATAAACGTATGGAGTACACAGATTTATATGCAGCTGCTCTCCCAAATAACAAAAGTAGCAAAATCGATTTTTGGCTACATATATCTTCGAAGCAACAAGAGCCATTAAACCCATTCTGGACATATGATCAACAATCAACTCCAGTTCATCTACATCTCTCTTCACCCACCCAGCTGTTTACTATGATGGTATGCTATTGTCTTGACCAGTCATCATTGCCTACTTAGAATCCAACTTGTTCTAATTCACTCCGCAAACATGGTAATGAAATTGTAATGAGATAAGGGATTTATTAAACATTTGGTCACCCAAAAAGTAAACTAAAAATCATTGATGCTATCAGTTGGATTTCACAGCAGAACAACAAGAGGAGGACACTATTTGATGCAACCATGCGTCAATGTTTTGAACCCGGAATACACACAAAAGAATACATTGTGAACATATCATACATTGATGAAAAAGGTAACCATTTTATGAAGAAATCAATTTTTCTCAACATACACGGAACAATCAACAAACCTACGGAAATAGAACAAAAAAATGTAATGTAGAAAATACAAGACAAAAAGAAAGAAATAGCAAGATTTGTTTCTGAATTTCTAAACAGAAAGACCAAAAATCTATGGCAAAGCTCTGCAGAAGAAGCATAGCTCCTTGCTAGATGGATTTGGCACCTAGTCTTATGTCTAAATCTCCTCCCAACAAGAAATGCAAAATATTATAAGTTGGATGGCTCAACATGCAACAGTGACAAAGAAAGGGGAAAAAACATCACAACAACACCGATTAATAAATTAAAGTAAGAAAATAAGAAAAGCGACTTCACAACTTTCTAAACACTTGTACAAACATGGCAAAAATACAGAGCATAAAGCCGATAATTTAAAAAAACTTTCGGACATATTGGTGTAATAAAAAAAATTACAACCTCGCTCAGTCCAGAACAAGTCAGTGATCCCTAACATACAGCCAGGATTCAATTCAAAATAGTGCAGAAAGTTTAGAGAGTAATCATGCATAATTCATCACCTACTCTTAAAAAAGGTATCATTCAACTAGCTCAATCCAGAAAATCATACAAACTGGTTTCAACACAGAATATGACAGAAAGCAATCATGCATATTTCTTCATCTACTCTCGGTATACTTCTGAAATAAAAGGGGTTTTGGTACTCACCAGTTGGAAATGAAAGTGAGTGATTAGATCGCCTCATTCTTAGCAACATCATGAAGGGATACTGTTAATCCACCAGATTTGGCTTTGTTATTCGGGAAGACCCAAAGTTAAAAAGGAAGGAAGGAAACTGACTTATTAATCTTACCTGAGAGGAGATCTACCCCTCCGAATCGTCACTGATGAGCTAAATCCCCAAACCTCCAAAAGAAAGAAAGTTGAAGAGTTCGGGAAACAACTTAGTAAAGCCCTAAATCGTGGTAAGTAATCGCAATAGTCGAAGATGAGTATATTA